>JASEVX010000014.1:49270990-49528490 GCA_031761405.1 Serripes groenlandicus | reverse complement strand
GCGAAGGCAGACTGCTGAGTTTGCCAGGAAGCAGACATCGAGTATGTTTAAAATAAGCTGAACGTTTTGCAAGCGATGGGAAAATCAATAATTTAAAACGGAAATTACACTGTATGTTTAACCTTTTTACCTTATACAGACGTTGACTGTTAGAAACAATCGAGCAGATTCTCCTTTTCTCATATTCTGTCAGAGTTACTGATATACATCCAGTTCTTTAAATTGAACAAAACGCCTCGTTCATTCAGTGGATAACATTGCCCACAGTTGCACTGTAGTCCAGGATAAGCTAACCAGCAGTACTGGTAATCAACAGTGTGCATTTACCATCAAACTTGGCCCATCTTCAGAATGAAATGAAATTTACACAGTATGTTTGCTCATATGCTCCCTTTCAAAATTGCCACGAAATAAAACGTTGTCAAATGTTCATTGTTTCCATGGCAACACAATTTCTTCTAAATATATTAATAAGGTAACAGGCTATGCTTTAAGTCGTGTTGACTTGTGATGTATAAGTCGTAGTCATCATGGTGTAATGCACATTGTGTGTTTGTGCAACCGTATGAACTTTCTGAAGCTGTATCTCCTTTATGCACAATTGGATGCTCAAATAACTTGCCATGTTTGTTAAACTTGATATGAGGATGTGTCTTATTCAAAACCCAGAATTGTAGCTCAGAGGTCAGGGTCAATCATTTAAGGTCAAAGGTCAATAATTGATGAAAACAGTTTTTCAATGCTCTCACTTCTACCTTCATTTAAAGACTATCAAACAACTTGGATTTGTTGTTCAATTGAACAAGATGGTGTGCTGTTTGCAAGACCTAGAATAGTAATTTACTTGTCAAGGTCATATGGTCAAATGCAATTGAAATATAGTTTGTCAATGCTATAACATTCAAACATCTATAACAGTCATAAAGGAACTATCAAGTAACTAATCAATGATGAAATGGAGCCTGTCTGGAATGTGACTTGCGAAATTGATGAATCAGTTCATGTATATCACATAAAACACAAATTACTGCAGCTGATAGGTCAAGGTCATTGCAATTATTTAAACTCAAAGCAAAAACAAGAGGGCCAAGATTGACCTAAATATGTCACCTGAGTGATAGTATAGTAGCAAATGTTACTGCTAATACAAATACAAAATGATTAAGAGTGGGAATGAACTTCAAATGAAACAGCTTATCATTAAAGGACACTAACGATTGTGCATACCAATTTGAAACAATTTGAAAGAAGACCACCCAAGGAACACTCCTGTGAAGTTTGGTTGATGTCAGTCTATTGGTTAGGAGGAGATGTCGTTTGAATCTAAAGTTATTTTATCCCTTTTCCGATGCCACCTGGCAGTTATCTTTGTCAGCCAATCAATATTGCTTGAACAAATTATGTACAGTGTCACTAAAGTAGCATTCCCTTTTAAACCACCTTGAAACCAGGCAATAACTTTATAAGAAGGTAATTTTAGATTCTTATCATTTTGCCCCTTGTTTCTCTAATGTCTTCAACTCAGATAACACTTCAACTAAACTATTAAAACAAATACAGTGGACTCGCGATAGCACGAACAATTGATAATTCAAATATGTCCTTTAACTCAAACACATTCCTAGAACGTATCTCCCTTATGAAATCACCGTAGTCGCATTACTGATTAATGTCCTAGAACGTATCTCCATTATAAAATCACCGTAGTCGCATTACTGATTAATGTCCTAGAACGCATCTCCATTATAAAATCACCGTAGTCGCATTACTGATTAATGTCCTAGAACGTATCTCCATTATAAAATCACCGTAGTCGCATTACTGATTAATGTCCTAGACCGTATCTATCTTATGAAATCACCGTAGTCGCAGTAATGATTGCTCAAATGTCCTAGAACGTATCTACCTTATGAAAACACCGTAGTCGCAGTAATGATTGCTCAAATGTCGATCACTGGTTGGCTTTTCTTAATTAAAATTTAATATAAATGAATTACGAAGCTGATTATACAACAATTTATTTAATAGTATTCAAACGATCACTCGAACTCGTCGATAACTCGAAGTAATATATATGTATCATTCAACTTCGAGACATCAATATTCCATATTATTTAATTATAAACGATGATATACTGAGTTCTATCAATGTGATATAATCCATACCACACACACTGTGAGTGATATAGGTATGACGTAATTTTCCTAGTTTCCTGTCATGTTATACTACACACGTTATATATATATAAAGAAATACGTAATGGTATATTATTAGAACGGATACAAGCATTGTCATGTGATAAAAACCTTATTTTATCTATACCAATGTATAATTCCGTATTCCGTAAATTTAACAAATCGGACTTATTGTCATTGTCTGACATTCTGTAGTAAACAAATACATTCACACGCGACGTGGATATGGAATATATCTCTTCGAGAAGCGATACAATTTAATATTTTCACGAGCTCGTATCCTGTATGTTGTTAACGTTTTAACACCAAAATAAAACATCTATTTATTTTATCTATTCAGTATAATTCAAATAACTCGAACTCGCTGATAGCTCAAACACGCCGATAACTCGAACACGTCGATAAATCGAACACGTCAATAACTCGAACACGTCGATAAGTCTCGATCACATTCGACTTCGACTTATCGAGAGTCCACTGTTGTTAACCTTTTACATCCAGATAATATGTCACATTGCCTTTAATAGCTTCTCTCCTTTCCAACAATAATTATAACTTTGTCTCCAGTTTTAAATAACTTGACATTCTTTAAATTTCATGTGCTAATTCATCCGATGTGTTCAATTTGAACGCTTCTATCAGATGAAAAAGTGACCCGGATACATTCTTTCCGAGCATTCGAACACGCCGATAACTCGAACTTATGTCTAAACCCCTTTCGAGCTCGAGTTACTGAGAGTCTATTGCAGAGGCGGGCAGAAAGCGTCTGCATGTGGAAAAAATGTTAAGGCAACTTGGCATATAATTAGTGTGGAGACTCTTCTAGGTTATTCTTTAATTAGAAGTAACATGGTTGCGTAATGGCACACATTGGAGTGCTTGTGAAAGTGTATATATGTATGGTTTTCTTGGAAGGGTACTCAAATGTTATATTTTGTAATTAAAATAATGTTTAGCTGGTAGATTGTGTTAAATATAATGTTCAAACGCCATGAACACCTGTACATCAATGTATTTCTTACTATCAAACATGGCCTTTTAAGAGTCCTCATTCATATCATGAGGTAAGTGACATTTTGCATGTTCTAAAATCCTTGTT
Source organism: Serripes groenlandicus (assembly GCA_031761405.1). Taxonomy (NCBI): domain Eukaryota; kingdom Metazoa; phylum Mollusca; class Bivalvia; order Cardiida; family Cardiidae; genus Serripes; species Serripes groenlandicus. The sequence goes on along the minus strand of JASEVX010000014.1, from coordinate 49,525,195 downwards.
TGACCCTATAACCCTATATTGTAGATACTGAAAGAAATTGTATCATTAAAACAATGTTTTGAGTACCAACATTATAGGGTTTGGTTGGATAATAAGTGAGATATTGTGGGGGAAAGGACTGTACACCTCATCTTATCTGGACCTCTATCATTTTAGCCTAATTTCGAAGAAAAATATCTCCGATGTATTATTGACGCCGCGTGGAAGCGCGGCGTCAGTATGGGATAGGTTTTAATTTTGTACCATGGGGTGACGTTATCGAAAAGGGAGCAACCAACATTATTATTGTTAAGAAAAATTATGTTATATGTTTGAAAAACAACCTTTATGAATAAATAAATTGTATAAAATGTTTTAAGATACAGCAAGATACAAAATACGTATGTCTTCTACCGTTATTACAAAACTTTAGACACATGTTATGGGTATTTAATAACTTTCCCCTTACGTCTTAGGCTACGCTTTTTTTATAGTTTGGTTTACGATCCGATTAATCAAAGCTCAGAAAAAAGTTTCTGGCGATATTATAGCCTATTTACAATATTGAGATTTTTAAATAAATGTGTAATCTTTAACAAATCAATGATGATTCGTTTTAGTTACTACGTATTACAGTATAATTCTAGAAACTGTTAAAACAACGTTAACCCAACTATGCAATAGGCATGGCCGTAACGTGACCCGTTCTATTATTTGTAAATGCAGCATGTCATCGCTTGGCGATTTTGGTCAATCTTATTTAATTGGCGACAAGGTTTCATCGATCGGTTCCCATAAAGTAATTAAGTTGTCTCTGCTTCCTTCCGTTATGAATACTTCGCTGTTTTCACGATTTCATCCGATTCTTAAATTCATCGGATTTCATGTTTCGTTCGAGATGAACGATTCGTACCAACTGGTTTTCGCTCTTTGCTCTTGGGGAACTGACTTGACCAATTTCTTTTGTTTATTTTTCAGTTTTCTACTGGCATGTTCAAATGGATTAAAGTGACATTACAAACAAACAAAATAGATTTAATAGTTCTTGCTATATGTTGACTATACATGTGAAATTTCATAATGCTCAATCTTGAGCATAAATATCTTCTTTTTTTTTTAAAATTACTTCGTATTTTTTGTTTATATACTCCCGTTTTTGCTATCATACTTCTGCTAAACTGGAAGGAGAATAGACTTCCACCTCTCCTTCCAAAGCTTGTGTCACACTTAAAGTATAACTAGAGGCAATAAACCTTAATATATGTTAATATGTTAATATTTAAGCACCTATGTTTTGTTCTTTTATCTAATGGATCTAGAGGATTTAAAACTTCAGCTTGTATGATACATTATAGTTGCAGTGAATGTTAAGCATGGTTTCAGGACTAAACTTGTCATTTCACGATTAACTTCACATTCTGAATATCACATAGTTCGTAGGATATAAAACGTTTAATCCCTACGTCAATATTGACCCTTTCTGCTCTTGGTAACCTTTTTATATAGGCTATGGTAACTAGGTGAGCAATATAGGCACATCTTGGCCTTTTTGTTTAAAATAAAGGGACATTTGGCATTCCTGTCTGCTTGCAATTTTATTTAAATGTACCGAACTCAATCTGCTTCCTTTAAGTCATGCTTCAAAATCATGCGCGGCGTCTTTGTCTTTTCTTCTTGTGATACCATTGGCGTTGTTATCTGCGTTGTCACAAAACCTTGACCTTACCACATAACTCAAAAACCGTTCAACATTTCCAAATGAAACTTGTTACACATGTTCTTATGGGAAATACGCATGTCTTTACAAAGTAACATAACTCTGGCTTAAATGAGTATAACAGCTGCACAACAACCCAAGAACACTGACGTAGGTACTATGTCTACCTGCTTTCGAGTGTTAGTTTAACTCTGCCTCGTTATACACAGCTGGACATCAACCCAAGAACACTGACGTAGGTACTATGTCTACCTGTTTTCGAGTGTTAGTTTAACTCTGCCTCGTTATACACATCTGGACATCAACCCAAGAACACTGACGTAGGTACTATGTCTAACTGTTTTCGAGTGTTAGTTTAACTCTGCCTCGTTATACACAGCTGGACATCAACCCAAGAACACGGACGTAGGTACTATGACTACCTGTTTTCGAGTGTTAGTTTAACTCTGTCTCGTTATAGACAGCTGGACATCAACCCAAGAACACTGACGTAAGTACTATGTCTACCTGTTTTCGAGTGTTAGTTTAACTCTGCCTCGTTATACACAGCTGGACATCAACCCAAGAACACTGACGTAAGTACCGTATCCACTCGTTTTTGAGTGTTGTTTTAACTCTGTCTCGCTATACACAATTGGACATCAACCCCAAATCACTGATATAGGTACCTTGTCTACCTGTTTTCGAGTGAAGTGGATCACTTAATTATGTATTCAAGTGTTCGCGGTCAATTACTTTTCACAATTAAAACCTGTCGTTATCAATTGCCTGCATCCAAGTGCGGCATTGCGCTCGATTTGTCTTCTGAAAAACAAAAACATATATAAACGTATAGTAAATGTATAACATAAACAACACGGTTTTTATGTGATTATATACAAACACAAATCTTATATGTATGCACTGTCTCGGTGGTGTAGTGGTATAGCGTTTGCATCAGTGCGGAAGGTCGAGAGTTCGATACCCGTCCGAATTTACCCAAATACTCTAAAAATAGCAGTTATGGCTGCCCTCCTTGGCGCTCAGGGTTGCGGATATTACGACTGACTGGCTTGTGCCAGGATAAATGGACCAGTATAATTGGTAACTATCCAAAGAAACGCCGTAATACACAAAACAATCAATCAATCCATCTGTATATGACACGAAACTGAAAATAACCGGTAATATCGCCGGACGCGCCTCAAGTGTATTGACTACATTGTTGGGGAAATCCCGAAATTACTCATGAATATGTCTTTACTTTCACTTTTGAGTGGTTTTGGATGAAACAAATATTTTATACTACACACCGGGTTCAACGCCTGTTTCAACATCATTTCAGTTAAATAATGGTCACAGAAAACTTATTCATGAGTAAACAAACTGGTTCTAGGCTAAAAAATGTGCATTGACCAAAGGCACTCCACCATGATCGCCAGGAGAGATGATTGAACCCGGAACGCCCACGCTACTCACTCGGTCAATGCGGATTCCTAGTCGAAACGAAGTGTTGTTGCAAATACGTTCAGATAAAAAACAACAAGCGAGTCTTAGAATATTGGTTTTGTCTGAATGGTGTTTATCGCCGCTTTCAACCTTGTTTTAGTTATATCACGGCGTTGTCTGGGTAAGTTACCAGTATTTATGGTCCGTTTTATCCTAACAGTAGGGAGTCAGCCATACTGCTTATTCCATGACCCTGAGCGCCAAGGAGTTAGAGCCAATACTACTAATATTAGAGCTTTTATATAAACGCAGACTCGTTATGACCAACACTGTCCGCTTTATAAATGTTAAAATTATCTCGACGAATAAAACTGTTTTAACCAAATATATCAAACAATGCTAAGATATTGCTTAGGAAGAACGGAAAGAAGGACAGACGAATAAATATCCCATTCGCCTTATGTCAGGGGATAATACAACACCGGCAATTTTATTAAAACCATAAACTTCGTGCGCTCGTACATGTATATTTATATATCTGATATTAGTTCTATACAGGCTCAGATTGACATTTGTGTCAATTAATCAATCAACTCTTAAAAAATAGTTCTGTATACAATTGGTAAAATAACCCATATAAATCAATTTTATAGAAAAGCGGTAATTGTCGACTGCTCCGCTTTCAAAAAACCCAGCGTTGGTTGTATCGCACGATTTCTTGGATATTCAAATGAACAGGGTCAATTCGAGCCGACCTTTTATTTGGTGTTGTCAGATCAAATATACGTACAGGGATGACTTTTCACCTGATTACATTAGATTGCGCCTAATATAAATCACATTCGTGCATCCCAGTCTTTATAATACCAAGATTGGTCAGTCCTGCGTCCAATAGACATCGAAACAGAAAAACGTTTACCGATAATCCAGTAAGCTTCAGTCCCCCGTGGCCGAGTGGTTAGCGTCGGGGATTTGGAACCAGTTTATGCCGGATTTGATCCCATGTCGAGGCGGTCATTGTGGAGTGCCCTTGTGAAACTCACATTTCCTAGCCTTGAACTAGTTTGCTTACACAAGGAGCATTAACAAATGAACTGTTGCCGCGATGTAACTGAGATAATATTGGAAACGAACGTAATACCAGAATATACAATATAACAACACAGTAATTGTCCTTAAAACCCGACTTTGTTTCATCGAAACTGAACGATTTTCTTGGTGGTCCAATAGTTAACACGCTGAATTGTCCATTGTATATGTCGTGCCGAAAAAGCTCAATCAGTGCTATCCCCAAGGGTCAACAGGGCGTCACCATTGATGATTTGATATGGTGGTTAACACGCTTGATTGTCAATTTATTTTCGTTCCGAAATAACGCAATCAGTGCTATCGTTCAAGGGTCAAATGGGCTCTCCTCACCATACTTTCTCTCATTATTACTCCACACAACATTCTTCCCAGGCCACTTGGGTGTATTTAGATTGTCCGTATGATGGATACACGCTTTAACTTGATTGGTTGGTTTGGCTAGCACTCGCTGATTACTCGGTGTGTTAGGACAATCTGAATACATTCCCGGCTACGTGCCAAAACATACCCTTTATAGTCAATTAATAGTTAAACGATGTGAATTTTAGTCCATTAATGGGAGATAAATGACATGATTTTCAGTCCATTAATGGGAAATACATGACGTAATTTTCGTCAATTAATGGGAGATAAATAACGTGACGTTTGGTCCAATAAAGGGAGATAAATAATGTGAGTTTTGGTCCATTAATGGTAGATAAATGACGAAATGTGTGTGTCCATTAATTGGAGATGAATGACGTGAGTCACACTGACCTTCGTCAATCGTCGGAAACAACTTAAGGCGGACTCGGGATTCGCACTCATAACCACCGGATATATTGCTGTCGTCGTTACCGTCTCAGATATCGGGGCTCGACCATACTCGCGGACGGTTGACACACGGAAATCAATTTAATTTGAAAAAGATTAGGACTTCGTTTGCAATGCCGGGAAGGGAAAGAGACAGACAGTCACCAATGCACTGAGTTAAATGAACGCACACCTTTCGGTTAAAACAGCCATGATTTGAAACAACTTTATTATACCAAGCATACATTGTTTAAATCTATAGAAATGACTGTTCCAAATTGACACATTACAGTCTTCATTTTCATTTATGTACATAGTCAACTCTGGAAGTGAACGAGTTGTTCTTGCTGTATATGTATATACCGAGACTGTATTAAGTTGATAGCCAGCCTATCGAAAGCTACAGACCGTCATCGGGCTTTGGAGATGTACTGGTTAGAGCCTTCAACTCTAGGGCAGGAAAATCACAGTTATTTTAAAAGTGGCAGTAGTTGCTTCCCTCCTTAGCGCTCAGGATTGTGAGGATGATATCTCTATTGACGTACTGGTTTCTGGATAAATTGACCAGCATTACTTGTAATGTTACCAGAAAAGGTCTTGATATAACTGAAATACTGTTAAAAATCGTGCATCCGTCGATATATTGTAATACAGCGACGGATGATGGAAATGCATGTTTAGGGTTTGCACATTATGATGCCGTTTTACTAGAAGTTGACCACTGGCCCTTTCAATTACAGTTTCCAATAGTCGTAACAAATGCGTAAAAGTTAAGTTGGCTTGAAGCTCCGATATTGTAGAGAACTATGGAGTTGGGCTTTGCAAGGCGTTGGAACGGCATCGTGTAATTCTGTTATATATCTATAGGTACTACCTATTTACGAACAAACAGTAAATGTTTGAAAACAAAATAAAATTGTTCATCATACTTTGGCCATCAATATTGATTTTAAAAATGATTGATTAGACCAATAGTACGTGAAATTCGAGTAATTTTACATGAGAACTGTATATTTGGAATTCATATTGCTGTCAATAAATATACCTAAACTATGTTATAGCCTTACTTATATATATATAGTGAACGAAAGGTATACGACACTTCTATACGGCTGTTGATGACTTGTGTTCAAGGGTTGCTTTGCAAGGTGCGGTATAATGACAATTAGAAAGAAGATTGTTTACTGAAGGTAAATATTTTCAAATTGTTGACATATTTTTGTGATGGCTTCCTATGTACAATCTCGTAGTCTTTGTAAATTGCCCTTTTGTTTTGTTTTTGAAATACTATGTGTGTTATGAAGCAATTAAAGGATAGCTCAGTATGTTGTACTTAGTTGGTATAGCCCAACGTGTTCTGTTCATTTGCTCGTTCAAACTGATGCCAACGACATTCGTGATCACAACTGTTTCTTTATCTAAGCTGGTCCTACTAATATTACAACTGATAATTAAATGTTAAGTGTCTGCTGTGTTGAATGAAATGTTCATGAACGTCTTTGAAATTCTCTTGTTGTTGTGTATGGATCCATTAACATGTGTGACACGTTCTGTAACTTCCCTTTAACTATTCTTTTCCTTACGACTCAGCTTTTCCCTCACATTCAAAAGTGAACATTTATGATATGGAATAATTTGTCTAATCCACTGTAGCTGGACGAAACTGTTTTGTCTTGATGTATTAAATTTGTTTATTTTCTAAGACTAAGGATGTTGAATGTTCTCTTGTCATTAGATCTTGCCATGCAATTTTCAGTTACAAATCATCCCTATCAAAACATAAGATTAATAAAGTTTGCTTCTGAGCAATGATATACCGTCAGTCTGAGAAAATAATAAGTGATACAGACAGCGGCAATATTTCAATGAGCTCTGTCGTTTATCGCGTCATTATACCCTTTCTTATAAGTAAGATAATTGAAACGTAAAAATAAATTGATCTGAAATTACCATAGCAAATAATTCACATACCTTTGATGGTGAAGTGTAGTTTTACATCGTTATATTTGGTAAGCGTCGGAATTTGCAGCAGGTAATTTATTTTGTTTTTTCACTTGAATTATGATACTGTTTTAGTTTAACATGGTATAACATGGTATAACATGGAAGGAGAGTTGCAGTTTCAGCGGTTAGCGACGTACATATCACCCACCGCCAATATTTTACTACTAAGTTTTGTATGACATTTAGTTAAATTAAAAATCATGAAGGATGAAGTGTATTGTGTTTTTTTCTTTTTTAGTAAATAAAGTGTCCTTCAAAAGCAGTTAGAGACGCACATATCACACACAGCCAATATTTTACTACTAAGTTTTGTATGACATTTAGTTAAATAAAAAATCATGAATGATGCAGTGTATTGTGTTTTTTTCTTTTTTAGTAAATAAAGTGTCCTTCAAAAGCAGTTAGAGAAGCACATGTCACCCACCGCTATTGAAGAAAAATAATGTATGCACTTGCGGTAAATTCAATGCCAGAAGAAAGTTAATACATGTATTACAATGCCTCATGAGACTATAGTTTTATTCAGATAACCAAAGTCATATAACGTAAAACATATAAGATATGAGAAAGTGCCTTTTTAGAATGTTTGTAAAATTTGTCATGAAGATGAATCCGAAGACATCACTGGCTCGGAAATATTACCATTCGAACCAAAACCTTGAACAATACTTTATTTAAAATCCATGGACGACGGGACAATTACTTGGGCCATGTATTATAATAATGTATTTTAAATAGTCCCTGCAAAATACGAGGTTGGGCGTAGAAACTTTCGACGGGGCTTAAAACTCATTATAAGGTATTTTAAAATCATTAAGGGAAACAACCAATGGAATACGGATTCTGTTTTTTATAACGAGTTACCCCCTAGAAATCTTTTCTTGGGCGCAAAACTATGCTAACTCAATACATGGTCTATATAGTGTTACCACAGTTTTACGCTTGAGTAAGAAATGAACACGCGACAACTGGTACCCAGCTTTACATAAGGAATGAAGTTAAACTAGTAACCAGTTTACAGCATTTGGAATCGCATGTGCCACGAACAACTCTAAACACAAAGCCGTTTTGGATCACATAACGATGCATTTCGTTTGATGATAGTTAAAGGTGTAATCAACAACAGATATGCGGCCATTTAACCACTACAGACTCAGAAATGTTTGTTATTTATGCTCTGATGTTCATATATTGATAATTTAAGATGACAATTCGTGATTAAAATTCACCATTCCTGCAAATGTAATCGACAATGAATGATAGAATATCATACACTGTTCCTAGGCCTATGTAACACATGTTTGCAATAGTTAAGATGAATTTGCTTGGAATGATTTATTACAATAACTCCGTTATATCCCCCATTTAAAGCCTATGTATCATCTATTTGAACATCACCACCAGACACCTTGAGCCGAGGACCGTAGATAAGAGAGATAACAATCTCCTCTAGAACATCTAATATCTGGTTGTATTATCGTGAGAATATATTTTTCATTTTGTAGCAGGTACATGTACAACTCGTAAGACGCATCATGTCACATACATAACTGTAAACATACATAACTGTAAACATACACATAACTGTAAACATACATAACTGTAAACATACATAACTGTAAACATACATAGCTGTAAACATACACATAACTGTAAACATATATAACTGTAAACATACATAACTGTAAAGATACATAACTGTAAACATACACTTTCAACTAAAGTGCTGCATACTTTGGTTACAGGAAACACCCAAATACACATTCATCACACGATAAGTAGTAATTAGTATATCAGAGACATGTTTATACAGAGATACAAACTAGTCGCGTCAAAGGTATAATACCGCCCGCAGATAATAGGGTTTGTGTAGAGTCTGGGTAACTTTGATATACCTTTATTCTTTCTTCTCATTTCATGCTGTGATTTAAGCTTTACCCGTTCGTGATTTTAGTCATTTTTCACTGTAACATCCATGGAAAAATGATGGTAACTCATTAATTATGCATTATCAATAAGCTGACATTACTATGTTTTCTCCTTTATTATTACACTATATTAACTAAGAGATGGTGTATACAACTTAATTATCTCAGTCAAATATGCGATCAATGTTTAAATGCTGTCAACATGAATAAGTAAGTATTCGTAAAACATGTATATTTTTATTAGTTATTTTTTCTAATGAAGTAAATAACAAAATATTTTCTTGCATTTCATTTTAATACTTATTTGTCGAAGAAATATAAATACAAATGAGACAAATAAGTTTTAGATTATATTTTTATATAATAGTCATCATTATTATAGCATCTAAGTTAACAGATGTATTCCAATTGAGTAATCGGGGTTGTCAGACGCTTTTGTGCAGGAAAAATATTATGATCCACAAGACTCAACTATCTTTATAGAAGGCGACATTTTGCGCTTATTATATTAGAATCTCTGTATTTATATGTCTGTTATTCATTTGAAAAGATGACATAAAAATGTCTTTACAATATAATTTTGCTTAAAACAAACTGTTTATGGTAAAATCATACCAAAATATATTTACAACTTTCATTTCATTTACAACAGTGTTAGACATACAAGCATCATATGAAACACAAATACATTCATATACAATCATTTCATATGCAATGAAATTTTCTATGCGAAATTGTAAGGGAATTGTATGCCAAAATATGAGTGGAAGGGTGAGGCTTTTCAAGCATCTTTCAAACAAACAAAAAATAAAAAATGTATTTGAAGGGATTGTTAACTGTATAAATATATATACTCTTTCTTGGAAACATTTGACAATAACCACATTATCAAATAATTAGTAATTGATGTAATTGTATTGTAGTGTTTAATTTCAAAAGAATGGCCTGTATATGAGATTTGTCATTATGGTACATATTTGATACAACCTGTTCGTAGGGATGCATATCAAAAATCATAGACCATTTCAGGTTTACAAACATTCCTTCTTGTGATCACCAATTTGTACAAGATCAAATATACCTTACACAATAATTGTCTTAAATGACAAATAATCATTGTTATTACATTTAACTTTTGAAGGTGTTGTTTTTAATCTGTACGTCGGTGTATTTTGGTGTTTCATGAAAGACACATGAATTCAAAACCTGGATTATAATTATATATTTAATAATGATCGGTTTTTAAAAAAATAAAAATTATTGTCATATGTTCAATAGCCTGTCAGTTTTACTTGCTACAAATGTTGGGACGGGTGATGTTTTCAGATTTATTCTTCTTATCTATGTCCTTGGTGTAGCTAGTCTGTACATTATCTAAAATCAGAGACATATGTATACATGTATAAACTATTTTTTTATAGAAACTTGTGTTAAATGCCCCTGTATCACTGTTAATTTGTAATACTTTGAAATTCTGGTTAAAGTTTTGCGTGCAACCGCATAAGGGACCTTATCTCAGTATCTACTTGATGCATTGCATTGACACTTTATACAGCCTTTCCCAAACATCACACCAATGTTAACTATCGAGTTATCTCTCTGCATATAATTCATGACCCTTTGTTCCTTAGAAATTCTGGTTAGAATTATGCCTGCAACTACATTAAGAGTCCATGTCTTGGTTACTACTTGATGCATTGCATTGAAGCTTGAAACAGCCCTTCACACTATCACAACTATGTATTTTACCAAGATAACTCTATTGAACATTCAATGCAAATTATTGCTCTTTATTGTTTGACTTTATGAAGTTATACATTTGGAGAGCCTTTTAATCTTTTGAAATCTGGTTGTTTTCAATGCAATTATCCTCCTCATCATTGTGAGAAACATTGTTCGGAGTTTCATGATGAGAAGAATTTCATGGAATTGTTCATTCAGTTCATACAATATTGACCTTTCCAAGAAATTAAACCATTTCTTCTTCAGATTGTAATCTGTATGAACTCCATTATAAAGATTATTGAATGATAGCTTAACTGAACTTTAAGCATTTTACCACATCTTCCCCTTTTCCTTTTCTTTGCATGAGAGCAGGTCTCTGTCCCAACGGATATATATAAAACTTGGTACTGCAGATAAAGTTTGGAAATATGACCATTGATCATTATTATTTCTTCCTCTATTTTTCGTTGATGTTCTAATGTTTGTTCTTTGCTATAAGCACTATATTTAAGTTTTGATACATTGTGAGCAATAAACTTTTCCATATTGTGCTTGTGCTCTGCTTGTGCTCTGTTTTGTGGGTTGAGAAGACAAACAATCCGTTGTCAGACATATATTTTAAATGATTGGCAACATGGCCTTATTGTAAATTGTTCCTTTGAAAACTTTAGAGCCAAGTTCAATCACTGCTAGTTGTTTTGTACTCACGAAGTGACAGAAGGACATCTTTTAGCCTTTTCTGATCAGAGTCTTGCCTTATAATGGTTTTTAATTCAACAACTCTGTCAAATGCTTTCCAGATTAAAGAACGATGTATTGAGATTTGGGATTTGGCAACTGTGCTTATTACTGGGCTATCACAAACAGGTGATAATTGCACATCGTCTGCAAGAGAGAGACACAACCACATGAAGACCACCCTATGTGTGTCCACCACGGAGACCAAATCTTGTGTGAAAATCCATCCATCCAAGAGTGTTGCAGCCCACAAGTGACCTTTAATCAACAATCAAAGCAACTAAGTTAGTACAATTGTCCTGTAATTACTCTCATTTCGAGCCATGAGGAGGATTCATTTCTTTTCTTGCCTGTTTGTTTGTTGGTATTGTTAAAAAGTCTTGTATTGTCTTCCTAGACATTAAATTAGCACTATTTCCACTTGATTAAAAACGATTTTCCTAAACGCGCTGTTCCAGAAACGACCAGTCTCAAAGGTTTAAAAATATAATTTGACTGATATCATATGAATGTTTTGAGAATTATGTTAAAGGCAAATTGTTGCTCTGAATTCAAAGATTTGATTATATCATTTGATATTTCAGGAACAATTGAAATCATGTTTTTGTCAAAATGTTCGAGCCATTTCTTCCCAAACCGAGAGGATATATTCCACTGGTAGCAGTCAAGTCATGATAGGGGCCACCATCATTAAAGACAAACTCCTCAGGATAGCTGAACTGAATACTTGGCTTCAATATATCCATCCAGTCAGGTTGGTTCCCTTTTCACAATCTGAGTTATTTTCTGCAATGAAATTCTCTGATTCGTGTCTGCCTTGACAACATTAGGGCATTCATTACTTTTCAAAAAGGCATTCATGATCTCTATCCACTTTTGCTCTGGTGGTTTTATGTCAAGTAATTATCTCAAAGAGGGCCAGTGGAGCAGTAGCATCGTTCTACAATACTCTTCATTTAAAGGCCACGTGGCATACACAGATGTTGCATTAATTACAGGGACTTTGCCTTGATCACAGATCATTTTATACCACGAACATCTTTGATCATGAGGCCTTGATAAATACCTGTCTAATGGGGTACTTATAGTCAATGTTTTGCCAGATTTTTCTAAAACCCTTGTTCCAGATAAACTTACATATTGAAATTGATGACTGCAGCGATAGAGAAGGAGAGAAAGGAGTTCATATGATGCTTTCATGCTTGAAATATCCCTTTTGACGGAATTCATTAGAAGTTTGTTGCAAGCAGATTTTGTACGATTTTCAGTATCGTCAATATTTTCAACGATGTCATTGAAAAGATTTACCATTGCACAAGTCCCTTCATTGCATTTACAGGCATAGCCTGAAACAGATTTTTCTGGTGCAATGGTTTCATTTACTGATGGGTTTTCCAGGGAACTTTATCATAACATTAAGGAAATGTCTCCATTTCCTCCATTTCCTCCCCATCCTTGAGTATGATACCTTCCATGTTGCAATGCAATATCATGGGATGGTCACGCCTGTTTCAAAACGTATTGATCCATTTCTGTCCCTACCTATCGCTGGAGTATCCCTTATCATTTTACCTGGTTTCAAGTCGGTTCCAAATTTCATCCGACACAATTTGTGTTTATCTGTTTGCCTAATACCATAGTCAGAGATTCTGTGTATGTTAATTTTGTTTGTTAATTGCAGTTGGTCTTCCAGAAAAGATTGCTGTGAAGCTCTTACATATATTAGAAGTTTAAACAGGAGATTTCCATCATAATCGGAATGTATCGGAGCTATTCCCCCATGGGGAGGCCAAAAGTCTTTCCTGTGACTACCAGTCTCATCTGATCCAGCTGGGTGCAAAGCTGTCATTCCAAAAATATTTTTAGCCCATTGTGACAGTTGCTCTGAGTTTAAACCTTTTTGAATTGCTTCATAAAGTAGGTTATGTAGTTCTCTATCGGATCTCCAGCAAAGCCCATCCCAGTGGATCATATCCTGGAGTTTGCAAACTCCATACTGTACCAATAACTGTTTACATCAAAAGCTGGAATCATGACTGAATCAAAGTACGACTTTGTTCTTAAATTAAAATATTGTGAAATGATATGGGTGTTTTTTTGTAGCACCGTAAATAGAGTGTTTCTGTCAGACGAATAAAAGTGTTGGCCAAGAGAAGAAAGCATATCATTTTTCAACAAAGTTTTCAAAGTTTTCAAATAGTACTCTGCACATCTTCCTGTTGTGAAAAATGAAGGGAGACCTTTTCCCTTCATTAATTTGATATTGAGTCAGAAAACCCAATTCTCTATTTCTTTGTGACCACTTTTGAAATGTGTCGGCTTCCATAGCAATAAATGCTCTATGAGGTCATTAGGAATGAACATTCTAGATTCCGCTATAAAGATGCTTTTCCTTTGAGTTGGATGCTCTTTTTTTTAATTCATTCAAAAGCTTTCTCTTATTTGATCCACAAGCATTGCAGATTTTAAACTTGGGTCTAATGACTCTACAACTAATAGAGGTAAATTAGCTGAAGTTTGAATGTTATTTGAAACAGGTATTTCAACTACAGGTTGTCCATTTCATACTTTTTTGGCAGAATACGAGTCGTGAGTGGGGTGATAGACAGACCCGGACAGTCCTGCCTAGTCCAAATGGGGCAGATATGGTAGTATGGATGGTGTCACGTTGAGTTATAGGACAAACTGGGCTAGTGGGAAGTTAATATTGTGGTAGACAAAGACGATACTAAATTGATGTATACAAGTTGATAATGTTACATGTTGGGTGTGTCAGTATTGAAGTAACTTTAAGATAACGTGTCAGTCACACAGGCTTGTAAGTGGCAGTAGTTCCGTCCATCCTTTGCGCACCGGATTGCTAGGATTGCAAGGTAATTGTGATTAAAGTTCTTCACCTTCCACCGATGGACTGAACAGTGTATGTGAGAAAACAGGAAGTAACATGGGAATAATGCTATGTTGAGTACAGGTGCGAGAACGCCAGGAGCATGTGGTTAGAATATATGGCTGCCGCGATGTTGCAATCCAATCCAAATAAAGTAAATGGCGTAATACGACTGAAGAGATATTGTTGATGTCGTCTTTTGGACTTTTGAGGAACATTAGTATTTCAAGGTAAACAGACATGATAAGGAACATTTATATTATTATTTCAAGGCAAAAATACATGATAAGTGATATTTGGCGGTTCATGTGCATTGCATGACCTGTGCAAAAATGTAATATTTTATGATAAAAAAATGAAAATATGTATAATTTATTATTCCGCTGTGTGTGTACAATTATCTATTCTCATCGATCGTGATTAATATAAGCCGAAATATGTAAAAGAAAAACGGTTGAACTCAATTTTAACTCAATTTCTATATTATCCCAGTGTGTACAAGTACAAAAACATAAGGTATATAAGAATTAGCGTTACAAACGGTGAAACAAAATGACATATATATACATAACAGAATATGGGACAGCTACGGAGACCCTAAAGTGACATTCAACATATTTTTAAAATATGCAAATTAGCCGTTTTATTTCGTTTAAACGAAATAACTATTTCGTAAAAACGAAATAATAATTTGATACTATTTTCTAACATGCAAATAAGCCGCTTCATTTCGTATTAACGAAATAACCATTTTGTTTAAACGAGATACTTATTTCGTAAAAACGTAATAAAAATTCGATACTTTTTTTTATTATGCAAATTAGCTGTTTTATTTCGTATTTACGGAAAAAAACCATTTTCGTTTAAACGAAATAAAAATTCGATACTTTTTTTAATATGCAAATTATCTGTTTTATTTCGTAAAAACGAAATAATAATTCGATATTTTTTTTTTAAATGCAAATTAGCTGTTTTATTTTGTAAAAACGAAATAATAATTCGATACTTTTATTTAATATACAAGTTAGTCCTTTTTATTTCGTATTTACAATAACCCATGAAATTTCATAAACTTTGTGTTACCGAGTTTCAACGTGGTTGTCTGATGGTTTAGATTGATTGGGATTAAACGCCGTTTTCAAAAAAAATTCAGTCATATCACGGCGGCCAGTTCACCTTATCATATGTTTCCTTGTTTTCTCACATTAGTTCTCCACACAACTTCATTTCCAAGTAACTGGCTCCTTTTCTACTTCGACTATTAGCCCATTGGTGAAAGACGAATGACGCTTGTCACAGTGACTTTTGTCCAAGATCGGAAGGAATGTTAGCCGAACTGATGTTCGAACTCACAACCCCTGTATTAACAGCCCGTGTCGCTACCGATTGAACTACCGGTGCTCGGCTGATGGTAGAAGCGAGAAGAAACTTAATTCACTAAATAAAACAGCACACATTTGTATATTAAAAAAGTGTTCGAATAATAATTAATATTTCGTAAATACGAAATAAAACGGCTAAATTGCATATTAAAAAAAATGTCGAATAATATTTATCTCTTTTAAACGAAATAAGTATTTCGCTAATACCAAATAAAACGGCTTATTTGCATATTAAAAAGGTATTTCGTTTAAAAGAAATAAAATACGCGTATTTGCATATTAAAATAATATGTTGAATGTCACTTTAAGGGCTCCATAGACAACACTCTTGTGATAATGTTAACAAAATGAATTTTCAAATAGTTAGCTGAATTTAATTTGCCACAGTGTTTTTTGTTTATTAATTATTTAAGAGTTGGATATTTTTAAATATTAATAACTTAATTTGAGTATATCAAGTCACATCAAGACGTCATCGTATCCCTTCAAACCTGTGCGCCAAGGAAGTTACGTGCATCAGTCTTAATATTATCCCCGCAACCCTATGCGCCGATGAGTTATGTCACTACAACATTTTGCAAAGTATTTGGTATGACCCGACTGGGAATCGTATTCCGGTTTCACAGTTTAACCAATTAATCAACAGAGCTTTTAACAAAATGGTCAGGATTTCGGTGCCACGTGATCCTACAGTTTGTCCACCTGTATTGGACACCTAGTCAGTCCTTATTTATTGTAGTAGTTACTGGTAGTTGGTACTTCATAGTCTGCAATGTATAAGATAAACAAGAAACGCGATTTAGCCATTTCAACAGTGACCATAGAAAATATGAGCCGTCCCGCGAGAAAACCAACATTGTGGACTCTGCGTAAAGTATCGATCCAGATCAGCCTAAGCATGCCGCGCAGGCCAACCCGGACAGGAACTTTTCGCCGACTCGAAGAACGACTCCACATTCTAAAAACCAGGTTAACAAAAAATGAAATATATAGACAAGACTGAAACGTCTACAATCTGTCTATGGGGTAATTAATTGTTAAAGGTATTTGTTGACTCAGGTGTTAAATAGAATGATTGAACATTGTCTTTTAATCAAGTATCTGGAACTGTCAATAAAGGTGATTGATTAACCCCACGAACTGATTTATAAATATAACAAAGACATAATTCAATGGAAAATTACTAAAACGTCTGAATGGATAGTGATAATCAAATCATGACCATCAACGATTCATGATTATCATTTGCATTAGAGTACCTGCAAAAGTAGTAGTTCGCTCCACAGAAGTCAAAGTAAACTGAGGAACCACAAAACAAACGATACAATCATTCCAGTATATACCCCGATATGCATTGTGGGGATACAATTATTATGGTATATACCCTTATATGCATTGTGGGGATACAATAATACCAGTATATACCCTGAAATGCATTGTAAGGATACCATTATTCCAGTATATACCCTGATATGCGTTGTGGGGATACTTTCATTACAGTATATACCCCGAAATGCATTGTGGGGATACAATAATTACAGTATATACCCCGAAATGCATTGAGAGGATATAATAATTCTAGTATATACCCCGCTATGCATTGTTGGGATACACTAATGTTAGTATATAACCCGATATGCGTTGTGGGGATACCATTATTACAGTATATACCCCGAAATGCATTGTGGGGATACTATAATTACAATATACAATCCGATATGCATTGTGGGGATACTATAATGACAGTATATACCCCGATATGCATTGTAAGGATGCCATTATTCCAGTATATACCCCGATATGCATTGTGGGGATATACTTATTACAGTATATACCCCGACATGCATTGTGGAGATACAATACTTACAGTATATACCCCGATATGCATTGTGGGGATATACTTATTACAGTTTATTATATAACCTATAAATAGACGCTTTTTCATTGGCTAAAAAGTAACTTTTTAGAAAAAATATCTTGCGATATGCACCGTTTTTTTCTGATATGCACCAGTTTTATAAATAGTAACAGGGGAAGACCGGGGAATCCCATGTGCCGCCTATTAATCATGGATCATTAATCCTTCGCAATTTTCCGAGGCGCGTTCCGAATGACCACGGAAACTTCCGAAGCTCGTTCGGATGATCATGATTAAATGCAATCAAGCGTTTGACTTCCATTGATCATTTCCTGTGTTTCCAAATGACAATAACTGTCAAAATGGAAAATGAACCGCCACCAACGCGCTTTGCGAACCTTTCGGAGGAAGAAATGCACAGAATTATGGAAGATAAAGATGCACTTAACACAGAGAAAGCTACGAAGCAAGCAGTTAATGTGTTTCAACTGATTTGAATGAGAAGAATCTGCCTGTGAACATTGAAGAGTACAATGTACTCAAACTGTACAGAAATGTTCCATGAGTGGTCCTCTGTTTTCTTTTAAGTTGATCAATATCAAAACAATATGATAAATTGAGGGTTATATAATAAAACAGTTATGGGCTTTTTGGCTGTTATACATGATGTTGATATGCACCAACAAAATCATTATTGATTTTTTTTGGTGCATATCACATCATGTATAACAGCTGAAAAGTCCATAATTGTATACATGTAATATACCCCGATATGCATAGTGAGGATACAATAATTCCAGTATATACCCCGAAATGCATTGTGGGGATACAATAATTACAGTATATACCCCGATATCCATTGTGGGGATATACTTATTAATGTATATACCCCGAAATGCATAGTGGAGATACTATAATTACAGTATAAACCCCGATATGCATTGAGGGGATACAATAATTACAGTATATACCCCGATATGCATTGTGGGGATACCATAATTCCAGTATAAACCCCGATATGCATTGTGGGATTATAATAATTCCAGTATATACCCCTATATGCATTGTGGTGATACATAATACCAGTATATACTCTGAAAAGCATTGAAAGGATACAATTATTCCAGTATATACTCTTATATGCATTGTGGGGATCCAATTATTCCAGTATATACCCTTATATGCATTGTGGGGATACTATAATTCCAGTTTATACCCCGAAATGCATTGTGGGCATACAATGATAACAGTGTATACCCCCGATATGAATTGTGGGGTTACCATTATGCAACGCGAATTAAAAGGCTATTCTTGATACAACTTGAATTCAAACCTTTGATGTCTCCATAGTCAACGTCGTCGTTTTTATCGAGTTCCTCATATATACCTTCCCCATTCGGGACTGGTCCTAGTGATGGGGTTAAAGTTGTGTAATTAGCTGAAAGAAAGAAACATAACCTTGATGTCTTATATATATACCTTCTCCATTCGTGACTGATCCTTGTGATAGCTTAAAAGTTGTGAATTGAACTGAAAGAAAGAAACATAACAACAACGTTTATATATATACACCTTCCCTATTCGTGATTGGTCCTAGTGATGGGGTAACAGTTGTGTAATCAGCTGAAAGAAACAAACAAAACATTGATGTCTTCATATATACCTTCCCCATTCGTGATCTGTTCATGTAATGGGCTTAAAGTTTTGTAACGAGCCAAAAGAAAGAAAGTTGTGAAATGATCTGAAATAAGAATCATAACATCAATGTCTTCATATATACTGTTCCCATTCATGGCAGATACGTTTATGTCGTTAAAGTAGGAAATGTGTTAGAAAGAAAGAAACATAACAACTTTGGTTGACTGGTCTTTCAAAAGTCTTTGCCATATATCGACTGGTTTTGAAAAACATCAACACAAGCAGAAATGCACGATTTTGAACAACATTTACACAACCAATAATACAATACTTTAACAACATGTGCGAATAGTTTAGACCAAATTAAGACTGAACATTCGTACTGTCTAATCTTTTGCAAAATTGTTCGCAATTCCGGAAAAAATGTCAATGCAAAACTAACAATTCTTTATTCCTTTCCCACATATATAGACGCTTCCTGACACCTCTGTTGCTAACGACAGTTCAAAACATAATGATCAACTTCTAATTTAGCCACAATGTAAACGTCACAAAGTATGTTGGCCGAACGGGGGTGCGAACTTACAACTATTGGATTGACAGCAGGCGTCTCTATCGACTGGGCTACCATGGCTCTTTCAGCACTGACTTAAAGTAGGCGCTTCCATGTTCTAAATCGGGTGACTCTATTTTTCATGTTATAAGAGTTTTGGGATATTTTGATACTAAAAGGCAAAACATATACAATCATGTGCGACGGCTCGTTATGAGCTGACTCAAATGAATGTGTATTGTTTGCAAATATACAATATTGCCATTGGCGCTGAAAGAGTTAATATTCACTCCATAAATGCGAGCAATTATAACAGACTCTACAACAGAGTCTAAACCCGGTATGCATATATCCGTTTAAAGCCTTGTCCGGTCGTGTCAAATACTTCGAATAATATAAGTTAAATAGGATTGTTTTAAAACTAATTTGCTATTTCTATCATTATTGGAATCCGACCTGGCCAAATCTAAACATCCCACAATTATTATGTTCTATTCTTAATTGATTGTCATTGTGCTTTCCCGCCAAATATAAACACCTTGCAAAACTAATAGTTAATTCTTAATTGCTTGTTATTGCCATTTTAAAGATATTGCCAATTCAAAATATTAACAAACAGTCAAACATTTAAAAGGCAGTAGATGCAAATACATACCAGTATCTATCGGAGAATTTTCATATGTAACACTCCTTTCAGGATCGGCTTCGTTCCTTCTGAAAAACCATATAAATTATTTCATTTGGCGGTTTCAAATAGTATTTCAGATTTGTCGCAATTACAGAACACGTTTTTGGAGATTAAACAGTTCTATGAAATGCACCTTGCTCAGGTGCACACAAGAGTGCATTTTTTGAATATTACGCAGTGTTTGAGACAATGGAGAATCCATGTTTATGTAGCCAATGTATAAGGGGACACATATACTACCTAGCAATAGAGCTTGCTTTTATTGCGACGTGGTAGATCGTTCCACTTCGCACCAAAGGGTTCAAGGTTCGAGTTCTGGTAAGGTCGTTTCTTTTAGGACTGTTACGATGGCTCCAAACATAGTGCTACACATGAAAAGCCTTGACAACAATTCACAACATTCCCAGACTCCAGAAATTTGGAGAGGGTATATTTAGCCAAGGTATATGTAGAAAGGGACACTTATACTGTATTGCTATAAAACTAGCTTTTATAGCGGCGTGGTAGAGCGTTCGCTTTCGGACTAATATGTCCAAGATTCGAGCCCTGTTTTTTCATTCTCTTTTCAAAGTTATGCCTGGTATATAATACATTGAACACTATGTTGCAGTAGCGATGCCTGGCTTTGTATTGTTTATTCGGAGCGCTGTCAATTTGACATATATTTTAAATATCGTGACAAATAAATATTTCCAGAGGCCTCATAGTACAATACAAAGTCACGTATCAATACTGCATCATCATATTCCCTATGTATTTTAGGTCTTACCGTCTTTTCCTGAGGAACATGACAACCAAGACAGCAGCTACTACTAATACAATTATAACAGCAGATCCTACTGCTCCACCGATGACGGCTACATTAACGCTTGTCTGGGCGTCCTGTGTCCCTCCTAATAACAAAAACAAATTAACAACAGGCAAATTTTTCCGTGTTTATCATGAAAAACAAGCCAGTGATAAAAAAATATTTCAAGAAAACAGCGCAGCGTCAGCTACGCTGTTTTTCTCAAAAAAACGTCCGCTCCGTGACCTTTCTGTAACCCTAAGTGTTTATTCTAGAAACCTAATGGTATCTTTACCAATGCAAAAATGTTGAAACCATATATAAAAGTTATCTTTAAAACTGTTCCATTGTTAACGGGAACAGTTTTTAAAATTATATACCTGGCATATTTTCGCTCAAAGACTCTTAATTAGGAAATGAATAGCATTGGTAAATTACACAGAAAACGCCGTGATATAACTGAACTATTGTCGAAAATACCATTCAAACAAACAAAGCTGGTCCATAAATAGAAAAGAACTTATCAAAAACCCATCTTTGGGTGGTTCGTACCTATTACTTTAGAAAAAGAAGTAATGGCTGTTCCTTCTTGGTGCTCGGATTTACGGGATTAACATTACGAATGACTCTCTGGTGTTAGGATAAATGAACAAGTAGTACTTAGGAAATAGATCTCATTTTGAGTGATATACCGGCTCGTATATCACGATTTTGAGTTAAGGTGTGTAGTAATTAATCACGAAGGCCGAATGGCCTGAGTGATTAATTTATACACACCTGAACGACCCATCGTGATATAAGAGCCGGTATATCACTCAAAATGAGATCTATTTCAATGATATCACATTTTTATAACTTAAAGGGATATAAATTAAGGGCGAACTATGTTTTGACATGACGTTGTTTTCCTTGATAAAATCACGTGTAGGCTATTATATCTTTTCTCCCCATTGTATTTGTTTTGGATTTTTTCAACTTACAAAACATTTTGAAATCAGTTATATTATAACAGTTTATGAACATTTTATTTTTATTATTCCCTTTTCAATTGTTCTTAAATTCATTCTGGGCAATTTGTTACTGTATCATTTTAACACAACGTTTTCGACCGCGTCAAAAATGTTGGTAAAGCACTTGAATGACGTCATTTAAAACAATTACGTGACCGCTACAATTCAAATTTCCAAACGGCATTTACAACAAAAGCTCGTGACTTCATTCATAAAATGTCAAGCCCAGCGTAGTAACGCATGCGCACTAAGAAACGTTGTATGAAAAATGTCATCAGCCAAAAATAATTCCGGAAATATTTAGTGATATACTGCATTTAGATCACGCTCAAATCCTTCTGTGTGTATAGAATTGCCAATAGTGTTAGAATATTTTTTTACCTAGAAAACGCCTTGATATAACTGAGAGATTGTTGAAAGCGGCGTAGAAACCATATACACAAACAAAACAATTATCGAAAACGATTATAATCTTACCATCTTGAGAACACAGAAGTTGCGAGCAATCAAACAGACATTCTCCAGATAGCTGGTGACATACATTGTTACAGCTAGGTCCGTAATAGCCTGGCTTACAAGAGATACATGCGGTTCCATTCTGACGGTCACACGAGGTACAATTTGGACCACACGCATCATTGCATGTCCAGCCTGTCCAGCCGTTTTTACACCCATCTGTGCATTCGCCACTGTTATCAAAACATGTATCATGTAGACAATTGGTATTACATTGATTACATTGCCCATTGTTAAGATAATAATCATCATTGCAATTTTGGCAGTAGGAACCTGTACGTCCTGCTATACATGACGTACAATCAGAGTTACTGTTACATGTAACACATTCGTTTGGACATCGTAGGCAATAACCATCTCCTGCATAATGATAATATCCATCTGCACAACCATAAGTACAGACGTCCTTGGGGCATGACCCATCAAGACATGTTACGCAGTCATAGTCACAACTCGGCCCATAGTATCCCGTCTTACATACATCACAATACCTTCTACTGGAACAACTGTAACATTTTTGGGGACATTCGTAACACCAGTAGTTTGACACTAAATAACATCCGACATCACATGACTTACATTCACGATCATTCCCATTTGAGCACTTGCATTTCTGACCTGAAAAATGAAATGATTATTACATGTTGCTTTGTTCTTTCAAAACTATCTTAGATTGAAATCCTCAGACAAGCAAATATTTGATAACACTCACGATGATCAATTAATCCAGTTTGAAAACCTATTTAATCAAATATTGTGTATTGTATCGTATTTCTAAAGGGTACACGTTTGCTTATCTTCAGTATTATGGTTTTCTCTAAATCGTGTTCACGAGATAATTTAGTAATTGAATTTAGTGACCTTCACCTTTTACCTGTTACCATGAACACCAACACTGCACATCTCATGGTGGCGAACATACGTTCAAGTATTTATATTATTACCCGCAGTTTTACGGGGTTCTTTATATCCTGCTTTACGACATTATTTGATAATTCAACCAAATGAACTTGCCATTTGACCCCTGAACCCGACATTAATTAGGGCCTTCTAGTAATGTGGAACATGTAACCACAGTACGATTATTCTCAGTGCTACGGATTTCTCTACATCGTACCCACCACATGAACACACACAGACGCACACGACAGGGTAGCTTAATCCCCCCACCCCCTAAAGGCCATGCCAGGGATAATTAGTAATGTTACCTTTGATATCAACTGGAAACACACAAAGCAATCCACAAACGATTATCTTCAAAGTCAGGCAGGTCTTCATTGTTGAAGGTTTTTACTCATCCGTACCGAAAATTCTCTTATCTGAAAAAATAATTTGACATTTAATCATCTTCATTGACGCTATCATTACTTCTTTCATTATTATCATACTATGGTGATGACAATAATGGCGATCATCATCTGGATGACAAAGGAGTCGTGATAACTCAAACATGAGATAATTCGAAAATATCGTTTAACTCGAAACAATAACTAGAACAGAACATTCTGTTGAAAACAGTGTTTGAGCAGTTCTAAGACGAGCAATTAGAACTGCTGCTACGCCATATTCTTGGTTTCATTTTATTACCGTCTTGATTTACAAAATAAGAGTCTTTTTTATCGATTTTTGGCAGCTGATTCTCATAGTTGAATATGAGAAGTAGTAGTAGTAAAGTAGTAGTAGTAGTAGTAGTAGTAGTAGTCGTAGTAGTAGTAGTAGAAGTAGTAGTAGTAGAAGTAGTAGTTGTACTATCAGTATTATTATTGTTATTATAAACAGCAACATTAAGGCCAACATCATCAACATGCTTCTTCTTATTCTTATTATCATAATAATGGTCGTTATGTTTATTATATTAAAATTCATTTTGTGTTTTACTTTTTCATTCTTTAAACGCACTTAGTACCTCTCCCTCATTTATCCATTAAAGTGTGAATTATACACATATTAGTATACACCATAAAAGTATGTTAACAGATAAAATATCTTCTACAAAAAACGGCGATATTCATTCAATCATTGTTAAAATGATTTGGATGTGTGTATTCCATTTAAATCAATATTTATAAATAAGTGTTCAACAATTATTTTTATTTACTTATTATTTATTAATAATTCTTTATACCACTTATATTCATCAATATTTATTGACTCATTACAATCTGTAGGGATTGATAGTATGCACAATAAATATTGCTTACACATGTTTATGGTAATTGAGCCTGTTCTTGAGTAAAGGTACACGCTGGCTTTTGTGAACCGTGTAGAACCAGATATGCCTGTAAATCTGCATAGTATGATCAATATCTACACTGTCCAATTAGTATTCACATACTATTAACAAGCTTATTAGAAGCTTTTGTCAACTTGTGTATATTCTGATAAGAGAGCAGATGTACAGGCTGATCTTTATGCACTGTACAGAGATACCAACTTGTATATTGCTCATGCACTTGCATTTATAATAATGGTGTAGGGATATACTATGGAACGCCTCAACTGTCTTATAATGACGATTATTATTCAATTGTTTGCACCCTTTAGTATGTTGTGTACACATGCTTTATTATGCCATGTACATACGTTATTATGTTGTAAACATCCTTTATTACAATGAGTACATATTTTAACATGGTATGTACATTATTTATTTTGTTTTGTGCATTTCTTATTATTTTATATAGCTTGTCTATTATGCTAAGTGCATTCATCTTTATTTTCTGTGAGAGTTTTGTTGTCTTATGTGCATTCTCTGTTATGTTGTGTACGTTCTATATTCTGTTACGTAGATTCCTTATTCATTGATGAAGGCTCATACAATTGATTACATTGTGTAGGTTCTGTTTTTTGTTTTGTGATTTTTGTTATTATGATATGCACTCTCTTTGTTATGCTGTGTACACTTTGTATTATGTTATAAACACTATTTATTTGTTAATTTACATTCTTTATTGTGTTTTATGCAGCGTTCATTATCTTATGCACACTCCTTGTTATGCTGTATACACTCTGTCTTGTGTTGTGTACATTCGTTGATACCTTGTGAAGGGTGTTTATTATGTTATGCACATTATTTATTGAGTTTTGTGCATTTTTTATTATATTGTGTTGATAAATTATTGATAATAATAAATTAGTAAAACCTTATTAGCCCGTTCCCACAGACAGAAAATATGCAGCAGAAGGCTTTGAAATTTTTTAGTAAGTTCTATGTTAACCATAAGATCAGAGAGTCCAATTTTGCTTAAAAGTTCTGCCGCCATAACACGTTGATCAATATTTGTCTGAATCACCATATGCTGTGCTTGCCGTTTACGACGGTGTATTTTGGAATTCTACCCATTTATGTTATCCACATCATCACAATTAGTAGTCTACATAGCACCATACAACTCTCACAGAACAAAAACATGAGTGCACATAGCATATTAAAGAAGCTATATAAAAAAATAAAAAATGCACATAACAAAATTAACAATGCACATACCATTATAAAGGATGTACAAAACAAGATTCAACATGTACACAACATGATTCAACATGTACAAAACATAATTAAACATAATTCAACATGTACAAAACATGATTCAACATGTACAAAACATGATTCAACATGTACAAAACATGATTCAACATGTACAAAACATGATTCAACATGTACAAAACATGATACAACATGTACAGAACATGATTCAACATGTACAGAACATGATTCAACATGTACACAACATAATTCAACCTGTACAAAACATAATTCAACATCTACAAAACATGATTCAACATGTACAAAACAAGATTCAACATGTACACAACACGATTCAACATGTACATAACATGATTCAACATGTACACAGCATGATTCAACATGTACAAAACATAATTCAACATGTACAAAACAAAATTCAACGTGTACAAAACATGATTAAACATGTACACAACATGATTCAACATGTACAAAACATAATTCAACATGTACAAAACAAGATTCAACATGTACACAACATGATTCAACATGTACACAACATAATTCAACATGTACACAACATGATTCAACATGTACAAAACATAATTCAACATGTACAAAACATAATTCAACATGTACACAACATGATTCAACATGTACACAGCATGATTCAACATGTACAACACATAATTTAACATGTACAAAACATAATTCAACATGTATAAAACATGATTCAACATGTACACAACATGATTCAACATGTACAAAACATGATTCAACATGTACAAAACATGATTCAACATGTACAAAATATGATTCAACATGTACATAACATGATTCAACATGTACACAACATAATAAAGGATGTACACAACATGATTCAACATGTACACAACATGATTCAACATGTACACAACATAATAAATGGTGCACACACTAAAATAATAATCTTCATTATAAGACAGTCAAGGCGTTCCATAATATACTGTGTATATAACCTTTATTTACGTGTCCTTTAAAATTAATATAAAACTACTACTACTACTACTACTACTACTACTACTACTACTACTACTACTTCTACTATAACTACTACTACTACTACTACTACTACTACTACTACTACTACTACTGCTACTGTTACTACTACTACTACTACCGCTACTTCTACTGCTACTACTACTACTCCTACTACTACTACTAATACTAATACTAATACTAATACTAATACTAATACTACTTCTACTACTACTACTACTACTAATATTACTACTACTACTACTACTACTACTAATACTACTACTATTATTACTACTACTACTTCTACTACTACTAATACTACTACTTCTACTACTAATACTATTACTACTACTACTATTATTATTATGATGAACTATTACTATAATAAAATAATTATGCTGTATCCATATGAATTAATATTTAATAAAGTCCTGACCTTACGTGGTTTGACAACTAGAATATCCCTTTCAATATATGTTTAAAATCCCGTTTAATAAATTATTTGTGTTTTTATGCCATTTTTTAATTCATATGAACAGTGTTGTATAATTTTCTTTCCCATACAAAGTGAAATGTGGAGCTTGGAGCCTTGATGCCGCAATGCTACATCCATCCATTGTTTGTTTATAGTAGGTCAAATTGCACGTGTTAAAGACAGTATTGTTCCATGCGTCACACTGAGTGACGTTCGATCGAATGTGATTTTTTAATTTCCGTAAGTGTATACATGATATTTTATTTAAAGTCGTCTACTTTCAAAATACTTTGAAGAGCGAAACACGTAAACTGTTGAAGCATGAGTTAACATTATTGTGGACAAAGGAGACACTGCTCATTTTGGCTCAATGTCATCTTTGTTCATAATGTTATACAAATTCGTCCGTTGCAAGGTAGCCACAATGTGTATGCCTGATATGCTATTTTGAAATTCGACTGCTTTCAAAATATTTAAACAAAAACAAGGTTAACATATAGAAGCATGAGTTGAAAACATTGGGTGCAAAGGAGACATAACAGCTTCTCCTTTGTCAATAGTGTTATGAATATTCGTGGGCTGCAAAGTACTTATTGGTGTATTGTATTGTAAAAAAACAACAGTCGAATCGACCGATCAAGCGCAGCTTGTTCAGCCTTTCCCACATATAGACGCTTTTTGACGATTCTGCAGCAAACGACTTTTGAAAACATTGTGACAACAGAAGAAATTGCTCACAATCTCTGCAACTCTTTTCATTGATTATACTATTTCATTTATAGAGCTTTTTTACAACAGATGTTTTTAAATGTGTATGCTGCATAATTGTTGTATTAGGAAAGTATTTAACTATCACTCACCTGAGTTGTAGGTGTGTTAGATACAGCTTAACAGTGTACTTCTTGAAGACGCATTTTGCCGCATCTGCAGCAGATGCCATTTGTAAAAAGAAATGTGGCAATAAGCAATACCAAGCTTTGCCATAATGTGTTCAACTCTATTCAATAGTTAAACGGAAGATACGCCTCACGTTCAAACCTTTACCATAGTGGGTACAACTCTATTCAATAGTTAAACGGTAAATACGCCTCATACACAAAGCTTTGCCATAATGGTTTCAACTATATTCAATAGTTTAACGGAAGATACGCCTTACATACAAAGCTTTGCCATAGTGGGTACAACTATATTCAATAGTTAAACGGAAAATACGCCTCATACACAAAGCTTTGCCATAATGGTTTCAACTATATTCAATAGTTTAACGGAAGATACGCCTTACATACAAAGCTTTGCCATAATGGTTTTAACTATATTCAATAGTTAAACGGAAGATACGCCTCACATACCAAGCTTTGCCATAATGTTTTCAACTATATTCAATAGTTAAACGGAAGATATGCCTCACATACCACGCGTTGCCACAATGTTTTCAACTCTATTCAATAGTTAAACGGAAGATACGCCTCACATACCAAGCTTTGCCATAATGGTTTCAACTCTATTCAATAGTTAAACGGAAGATACGCCTCACATACCAAGCTTTGCCATAATGTTTTCAACTCTATTCAATAGTTAAACGGAAGATACGCCTCACATACCAAGCTTTGCCATAATGTTTTCAACTCTATTCAATAGTTAAACGGAAGATACGCCTCACATACAAAGCTTTGCCATAATGATTTTAACTCTATTCAATAGTTAAACGGAAGATACGCCTCACATACCAAGCTTAGCCATAATGTTTTCAACTCTATTCAATAGTTAAACGGAAGATACGCCTCACATCCAAAGCTTTGCCATAATGATTTTAAATCTATTCAATAGTTTAACAGAAGATACGCCTCACATACCAAGCTTTGCCATAATGGTTACAACTCTATTCAATAGTTAAACGGAAGATACGCCTCACATACCAAGCTTTGCCATAATGTTTTCAACTCTATTCAATAGTTAAACGGAAGATACGCTTCACATACAAAGCTTTGCCATAATGGTTTCAACTATATTCAATAGTTAAACGGAAGATATACCTCACGTACCAAGCTTTGCCATAATGGTTTCAACTATATTCAATAGTTAAACGTAAGATACGCCTCACGTACCATGCTTTACCATAATGGTTTCAACTATATTCAATAGTTAAACGGAAGATACGTCTCACATACCAAGCTTTGCCACACTGTTTTCAACAACTTTATTCAATAGTTAAACGGAAGATACGCCTCACGTACCAAGCTTTGCCATAATGCTTCGAATCCCATAATTAGCGTGTTCTGCCTTTGGGATTTTTCCGCTCAAACGGTGCGAGTACTGGTTCAGTTTCTAGAAAGCAGACATCGAGTCTGATTAATATAAATCAACGCTTGTTTTGCCGTCGATGTAAAATAGATAAGTTTAAACGAAAGCAGTATCTCCTTTTCACACAATTCTTTCAAAATGACAGATGTACATCCAGTTCTCTAAATTGAACAAAACGTTTCGTTCATGCAGTGGATAACATTGCGACTGTTGCACTGGTGTCAGAATAAGCTTACCAGCAGTACTGGTGAGAACAATGTACATTTACCAAGTAGACAATTGGTATTACATGGAATACATTTTTCCTTTGATCATAATGTTATATATATTCTTCCGTTGCAAAGTAGTCTGAATTTGTAAGCCTGATATGCTATTTTGCAATTCGACTGCTTTTAAAATATTTAAACAAAAACAACATTGACATGTCGAAGCATGAGTGGAATATATTGTTGGCAAAGGACACATTCTTCCTTATTTCATTATGTTATATAAATTCCTCCATTGTCGACAACATTTATAAGCCTGATATGCTATTTTGCAATTGGACTGCTTTTGAAATATTTAAACAAAAACAACATTTTATATAGAAGTATGAGTTGAAAACATTGGGGGCAAAGGAGACAAAATTAGCAAATGCAGTTGAAATATAGTTTGTCAATGCGTTAACATTCATACATATAGTTCAGTCATAAATACACTCACAAGTAACCTATCAATGATGAAATAGGTCTGGGTTGTGAACTGCACAATTGATGAATCAGTTTATGTATATCACATAAAACACCAATGAATGCAGCTAAACGGTCAAGGTCATTGCAATTATTTACGCTCAAAGCAAACACCAAGAGGGCCAAGATTGACCTAAATATATCACCTGAGTGATAGTATAGTAGCAAATGTTACTGCTAATTACAAAGAAAAAAATGATTAAGAGTTGGAATGAACTGCAAATGAAACAGCTTATCAGTAAAGGACACTAATAATAATGCATAATATCTTTAAACAATTTGAAAGAAGACGACCCCAGGAACACTCCGGTGAGGTTTGGTTGGTATCAGTCCATTGGTTAGGAGGAGATGTCGTTTGAATCTAAAGCTCATTTTATCCCTTTTCTGATGCCACCTGGCAGTTATCTGTGTCAACCAATCAATATGGCTAGAACAAATTATGAAGTGTCACTAAAGGAGAATTCCTGCTAGACCACCTTGAAACCAGACAAAAACTTTATAAGAAGGGAATTTCAAATTCTTATCATTTCGCCCCTTTGTTCTCGAATGTCTTCAAAGCAGACAACTCGACAACTAAACTCTTAATACAAATACAGTGGACTCGCAATAGCTCGAACATGATATAATTTAAATATATTCTTTATGATTGGCTTTTCTTATTAATTAAAATATAAATGATTTACGAAGCTGATTATACATTAATTTAGTTATTGTTTTATATCTATACAGTATAATTCAAATAATTCGAACTCTCTAATAACTTGAACACGTCGATAACTCGAACACAGCGATAACTCAAACACGTCGATAACTCTCGACCACATTCGACTTCGACTTATCGAGAGTCCGATGTTGTTTATCATTTACATCCAGATGATAAGTCGGTGTGACGTTAATAGCTGTCTCTGATTTCCCACAATAATTATAACTTTGTCTCCAGTTTTAACTTTAAATTCCCGAAATACCATAAGCTAATTTATATCATAAATGACGTCGCCGGGAATGTAATAAAGCCATTGTATAAATTGCGTATTCAACTAGTGTAATAACAATGCTACGTAACGTCATAATGAAAAGCATTGAAAATGACCGCGCTATATAGCGACGTTATATATATTTTGCGCTAATAATCGTCGAATTGGAATTTATGATATAAATAGAATATAACATTCGTGGTCATTCAATACAAAACTTTATAAACTCGTTTAATAAAATTTCGTATTGAATGACCACTCATGTAATATCCTCTATTTATCCGATGTTTTCAATTTGAACGCTTCTATCAGATGAAAAAACTGACCCATATGCATTCTTTCCAATCACTCAAACACGCCGATAATTCGAAGTTATGTCTCTGTCTCTGTCGAGCTCGAGTTACCGAGAGTCAATCGTACTTTACCTTTAAACACTAAGAGAATAGTTCAGCTTGACGACAAATTCACTGTCTTCTTTTCTTACAATAATTTTACTTTTAAATTTCCAACATTTTCACAGCTAAATTATCCATTTGTTTCAATTTATAACCGTCTTTTAGAGAGAGCAGTAATCCGGATACATTCTTTTCGTATCACGGAAGTCAAGGAGACGAGGACGTTTGTATATATATTACACATCAGTGCAGAGGTCTAGAGAAGACTTAGTCACATAACTTAACTTTACCTCATAACTCAAAAACCGTTCAACATTTTCATAATGAGCAATTTAGCCACAATGTTTTCAATAATCGTCTGCTGCAGAGGTGTCAGAAAGCGTCTATACAGTCAAACCCGTGTTACCGACCACCTTTGATTAACATTTTCCTGTCTTAACAATCACACTTTTATTTTCCCAACTACTCATTTTCTGCGTAAATAATCTTGCAATTAAAGACCATCCGTGAACAAAGACCATCATGTTGCCTTCTCGTGGGTGGTCCTTATACAAAGGTTCCACAATAATTATGAATGATAGGGATTCTCTTGCATGCACTGTGTGTTTGAGTCAGACGACTTGAGAGACATGATCACTTTTAAACACATTGTGTCCTTTGAATATTGATAACCATTTATTTGTATAGATTTATTTACCATACTGTTGTATGTGGGAAAGACGTAATCAGTTGCATCTGACTGTTCCTGTATGTTAATAACCCTTACCCACATACAACACATACACAGAAGATGGCTTTGAAAGCATATTGGCAATACAATGACATATATAAGCACGGAATCGCCATGACCAACAATGGCCGCTTTGTAAATGTTCAAATGATTTCGACGAATAAAACAAGTTTAAACAAATATATCCAACAACGCTTAGATATGGCTTCGGACGAACGGAAAAAAGGACAGACGAATAAATATCCCATTCGCCTTTTGTCAGGGGATAATGAAACACCGGCTATTTTATTAAAACTATATAAAATATGGCTCAGATTGACATTTGTGTCAGTCAATCAAATTGTCGCTTAAAAAATCGTTCTGTATAAAACCGGTTAAATAACCCATACAAATCAATTGTATAGAGATGCGGTACTTGTCAACTGAGCGTCACCATTGATTATTTCCGATGATTCAAACCAGCTCCCCTCAACATACTTTCACTCACCAATACTCCACACAACATTCTTACCAGGCAACTTGGGTGTATTTAGATTGTCCTTACACATCAAACACTTGGCCGGCCGTGTTATGGATACACGTGTTAACTTGATCGGTTGGTTTGGCTAGCACTCGTTGATTACTCGGTGTGTTAGGACAATCTGAATACATTCCCGGCTACGTGTCAACATATACCCTTTATATACTATTAATAGGATATAAAAGATGTGAATGTTAGTCCATTAATGGAAGATAAATGAAGTAATTTTTAGTAGTTCATTAATGGAAGATAAATAACGTGATTTTTAGTTCAATAATGGGCGATAAATAACGTGATTTTTGGTCCATTAAAGGGAGATAAATAACGTGATTTTTGGTCCATTAATGGGAGATAAATAACGTGATGTTTGGTCAATTAATGGGAGATAAATAACGTGATTTGTGTGTCCATCAATGGGAGATAAATGGCGTGAGTTGTGTGTCCATTAATGGGAGATAAATAACGTGATTTGTGTGTCCATTAATGTGAGATAAATGAAGTGATTTGTTTGTCCATTAATGGGAGATAATTAACGTGATTTTTGTGTCCATTAATGGGAGATAAATAACGTGATTTGTTTGTCCATTAATGGGAGATAAATGACGTGATTCACAATGACCTTCGTCAATCATCGGAATCAACTAAAGGTGGACTCGCACAACATTGTAATACCAAGCAGACATTGTTTAAATATATAGGAATGACTGTTTCAAATTGACACAGTACAGTCTTCGTTTTCCATTTATGTACATAGTCCACTCTGGAAGTGAATGATTTTTTCTTGCTGTATATTTATATACCGAGTCTGTATTAGGTTGTAAGCTACCCTATCGAAAGATATAGAACGTCATCGGGCTTTGGAGATGTACTGGTTAAAGCCTTCAACTCGTGGGCGGGAAAACCAGAGTCTTTAAAGATTTTAAAGTGGCAGGAGTTTCTTCACTCCTTTGCGCTCAGCGTTGCGAGTATGATATTGCTAATGAAGCACTTGTGTCTGGATAAATTTACCTGCATTACTTGTAATGTTCCCAGGAAAGGTCGTGATATAACTGAAATACTGTTAAAAAACGTACATCTGTCGATATATTGTAATACATCGACGGATGATGAAAAATGCATTTTGAGGCTTTGCACATTATGATGCTTTACTAGAGGTTTACCACTGGCCCTGTCAATAACAGTTTCCAATAATCATAACAAATGCGTAAAATTTAAGTTTGCTTAAGGCTCCGATATTGTAGAGAAAACGAGATATTATTGTATACTTTGATATTTTTCCTTCTATTTTCCATTTGGAAAAAGGAGGCAGTATCCGTCGATATTGCACGCATTGAAATTACGCTCAGATATTTTTCACGTGCTGCTAAAGACGGAACTATTTCCATACAGTAACGTTACAAAGCGCTCTCATCCAACATTTGACGATTTAGAGACCAGCTAACTTCTACTTTTACTTTGTTACTGCCATCAAACTAGTAAAAACCACAAATTAGGCATATTTACAAATTAAAATGAAATTAAAAACCTCTGTGTTGGTTTAGGCTGTGTATGACTACATACGGGACTTAAATCAGTTTACAGACGTAATCTGCGCAAGATCCGGAGGAATGGGGTTCCCGTATTTGATAGTCCTATGGTAAAATGTTGTTATACTGTACGTAGTAGAGTATTTGGTACATATTTTATAGATGACACGTAGTAGAAAATCGATAGACATACAAAAAAACAATCCGGTCTGTTTATAGCGTTAGCTGTGTTTGTGAATATCTTTGTAGCTTCTGACGTAATAATGTAACGTGTAGATCAATAATATTGCTCGATTGTAAGGACATACGCTATAAAGTTGTTTTGATTGTCGTTGACGATATATTATAAGTGTATCTTAATTACATATGAACACAAAATAAACAGGGAGTCATAACTAATAGGATGAATAAGCAAATGATTGTTTTAAAGGTAGGTCTTCAAATTTATCAACGCAGTCTAGAAGACGTGTGTTCGCTTTACTGAACATACTGTGAAGTCAAAAGCGGTATCTACATCGTAATGAAGAACACAAATATCCAGGCGTACATACCAGAATAAGATAAACACGAGTTGTTAATGAAAAACACTGTTAGAAAAAGCGTTACACATCATTTTGTCGACGATTCAATTTCGAGTCGAAACCAAATGGGGAACAACAATGGCGGTCCTTAAATTATATTTTCCAAGATCCTAGCAACCATTGGAAAGGACATTATAAATGCGCGATAGATCGTTAATAATAGTTGATCTAAACAATCCAAAACTAGTGTTAATTTTAAAACAAACAAAATGACAAATTTTAATAGCCAATATCAAATTATACAATAAAAAGGTTATAGCATGATACTGGGATTCGTTCAAGCAAGCTCGTGCAACTCAGCCGAAGGAACTCGTCCAACACAATATTGTCCCATATGGATGCAATAACCTATAACATTACAAAATGTCAAAATAGTAGTAGGAGCTTTTTTCTTTAGGCATAACGACTCATGTTTAAGGTTTCAAGTCATACCCCTGGGTTACCAAGTAATACCCCCGGGTAACTGCATTGTCTGCTACTGATTCTTTCTCAGGATTGATAAAGGTCATTGTGAATAAAGTTCTTCAGCTTTAACCGATGGACTGAACAGTTTATGTGAGAACATAGGAAGATACATTGGAATAATGCTATATTGAGTACAGGTGCGAGCAAGCCAGGAACATGTGATTAGAATATATGGCCGCCGCGATGTTGCAATCCAATCGAAATAAAGTAAATTGCGTAATACAACTGAAGAGTTAATGTTGATGTCGTCATATATATATCACCGTTTTAATTGACATATTCAAATTTAGTTTAGTTACCTCCCTTGATATCGTGCTAAAGGGATTGATAGGTACATGCTAATCAAAACTGGCAGAATTCTACCCGTGGATTTTTCCGAGACTACAGACAAGACTTTCTATACCCATGCCGTAAGACCGCTCTCGTATATCCACTTAAGGCGCTCCTGATACCAGAGAGTGGAGCATGTTTAGAACAATCAAAGTTAGTTTTTCTAAACATGTTAACTTTGTCTAAAACTTACTTTGCTTGAAATATAAATTCCAAATCATCGTTAAAGTTTGACAGTTCGAAATAACGCTAAACGTTATCTGTAACGTTTAATTGTATTGGCTGATTGCACGTTCAATCAAAACCAGGGAGAGATTAGCCTCTATCCTTCATATAGGTAGGTACAACGAGGAACCAGTTTAATATAAATTGTGCTGCAGTGAAACCCGCCTAAGCATATCAACTCCGTCGTCTGTTCATCCCACGTTGGCTTAGTTACAGGAAATGTGCATGGATGATGACATATTTGTTACTTGTAGGAGTTAGTCAGATACTTTTTATTGCAAGGAGGGACAAGAAGGATTGTAACAACTTAAAAACTCAAGGTAAAAAAACATGAATAAGACTTTAGGAATATTAGTTTTAATAGATAAAAGATACATGCATATGGACTTCTGGAGAAACATTACTATTGCAATGTAAACAGACATGGTAAGTAGCATTGGTTTTATAATTTCAAGGCTAAAATACATGATAAGTGACATGTTGCGGATCATTTGCATTGCATGACCTAAGCAAAAGTGTAATATCTTATGGAAAAAAACCGAAAGTGTGTATAATCTATTATTCCAATATGTGTGTAAAATTATTTATTCTCATGAGACAACGATCGTGATTAATATAAGCTGAAATATGTACACTAAAAAAGTTTAAACACAATTTTAATTCAATTTCTATATTCTTCCAGATTGTAAAAAGAACACCAAAATAAGGGATATAAGAATTAGCGTTACAAACAGTGAAACAAAATGACATATAAATATATATATATACATAACAGAATATGGGACAACCCTCTTCTGTGTTAATTTTAACAAAAAGTAAAAAAATATATATTGATCTCTGAATTGTCAAATGTTTAGCTGAACTTAATTTGACACAGTGTGTTTTGTTTCTTAATTAGTTTAGAGTTGGCTATTCTAAATAGTAATAACCTAACTTAGAAAGATAGTTCAATATAAGGGTTTCAAGATTCTTATTTTTATTTCGTTGGCGTTTATGTAATGTACATGAAGAAATGTAGGTACTCGTGCAAATACGGCCTCTTTGCTTATACTAAAGACATGAGTAGTTTCTTGAGCATATTCGATAGAATGACACAGGTAACGTTATAGTTAATTGGTTTAAACATATTACTTCATTCAGTTACAGGCAATTAACAGTTAATTGTTACAGGTACATGTACTCTAATTATGTGTTATAGATCTTTCGATCTATCTTTTTTAAAAACTTATTTTTATAAAAACAAATCACCAGTTTGAGGCAATGGTATGTATGATAATATATGTATGATAATATACATCAGTGAAGAAAGCTCAGTTTTCAAGGCGTTTTAAGTCGATTTCAACAGTATATCAAGTCTCGTCAAGACGTTTCCTTGGTAAACTACCAGTATTGCTGGTAAGCTATTCCAGACATCAGTGCATCAGTCGTAATCGTATCCCCTCAACCCTGTGCGCTAAGGGGGTTACGTGCATCAGTCGTAATAGTATCCACTCGACCCTGTGCGTCATGGAGGTTACTTGCATCAGTTGTAATATTATATCCCTAACCCCTTGCGCCAAGGATGTTACGTTCATCAAGCGTAACGTATCCCATCATCTATGTGCGCCAAAACTGTTACGTGCATCAGTCGTAAGCTTAACACCGAAACCCTGTACGCCAATGAGTTATGTCACTACAACAGTTTTCAAAGTATTTTGTTTGACTCGACTGGGATTCGAATCCTGGTTTCACAGTTTAACCAATTAATCAACAGAACTTTTAACACAATGGTCAGGATTGTGATGCCACGTGAACTTTCTGTCCACCTGTATTCTATACCTTGTCAATCGTTATATATTGGAGTAGTTACTGGTAGTTGGTACTTCATAGTCTGCAATGTATAAGATAAACAAGAAACGCAATTTAGCCATAAAACCCGATTTTCAACAGTGACCATAGAAAATATGAGCCGTCCCGCAAGAAAACCAACATTGTGGACATTGCGTAAAGTATCGACCCGGATCAGCCTAAGCATGCCACGCAAGCTAACCCGGACAGACACTTTTCGCCTCCTGTGGATTTTCTGTTTCAGGAGTCATAACACTTTACCTCTATGCCCCTGAGACGGATTGTGTCGGGCTGAATTATCCTGCGAGGAGTGCGCATGCTGATCCGGATCGATGCATTACGCAGAGGCCATAATGTTAGTTTTCTCGTGGGACGGTTCATATGATCTATTATTAGTAACCATGACAATATATTTAACCCAATTCTCCGTAAATAATTCCATTCTTCCTTTCTATCTAAGCTACTATATTGTGATATTTTATAAACCTTATTGATGCGTTAAGAAATCGCACTACCTACCACAACCTTCGACCCGTAGAGCGACTCCCCCATTATGATAACCAGGTTAACAAAAAATGAAATATCTAGACAAGACTGAAACGTCTACAATCTGTCTATGGGGTAATTAATCGTTATGGGTATTTGTTGACTCAGCTGTTTTTGTTAAATAGAACGATGGAACAGTGTCTTTTAATCAAATATCTGGAACTGAGTTATTACCCCCATGAACTGATTTATAAATATAACAAAGTCATGGGTAAATTACTAAAACGTCTTAACCCTTCTCCCTCATACGACAATTCCGCAGCAGACGACTTTGAACGTATTTTGTCAAAACATAGAAAATCTCTGTAATTGAATGGATAACCTATGACTAAAAGTGGAAAACATTGTGGCAAAAGGAGAAATTGCACGTTTTGTTTGTGCAATTTCTTCTTTTGTCACTATGTTTTCAAAAAGGCGTCTGCTGCAGAGGCGTCCGAAAGCGATATATGAGGAAAAGGGTTAATGAGCAATTTTGCCTTTTGCCACAATGTTTTCAACTCAATTCAATAAAGAAACTTTAATTTAACTTTCCAAAGTTTTATCTTGATGTTTTCTAAGTTGTTTGGTGCTAATTTGTTTTTTGTGAAAAAGGATTATCTGTCACAATGATTTGTTCATCATGCCAAATGAGAAAAGTGGTGACAAAATAGTATCTCAAATATGGCCAGTCTTTTCTTGATGATTGACATCACCGCAACCAATATCAATATTTTCGTAAAGAAATATCTTTTAAGCTCCACTGGCTGAAAGTCAAGCTTATATGTCATGGTGAATTTCTGATGTGCATTTGTGTCACAGGCTTCAATTGATTTCTCCTTAATTGAACTACTGGGCCAATTGGGTTGAAACTTCATAGGTAGCATTCTCTCAATACTTCATAGGTAGCATTCTCTCAATATCTTGTTCTACATTTCTTCAACATTTGTGGAAAAAATCTTCTCATCAAAATGTTCCTTATTTTGGCTTTATCTCGTCTCCTCCAAAACTATTTGGTAGATTTTCTAATAATTTTGTAGTAATATGTTCCTTGGTTAACCCTCTAGGAGATGCCTTCAAGCCATATTGAATGGTCGAAAAATATGGCTGCCAGGGGGTTCGGCTATTTTGTCTTATAATGTCTACTGTGAATTAATTTAAAGGGGTGGTAATACAGCTGTGGCGAAAAGGTTTACCCAAAAACAACATGTATGCAAAAAGATTTGAAAACTCTTATAAAGTAATTTCTCCTTTACAACAATGACTTTAAAAGTTGTCTCCTGTATATGTTTCGATGTAAGGCCATGATGGTCCTGTTTTGGCCCAAGGCTTTACTATCAGGGCCAGTTGATTCAGCAGGTGAATTGTGACACACTCCTTACCGGATGCCAACTTCCATGGCCAACCCTCTTGCTGTTTAAACCATCCAACACATTTGATAGGGTCTGATGGGTCTCTGACTTGGGTGCCTTTACCTGATGTTTGGTTCATCCCGCAGAACCAGTTCTACTTACCAAACATGGCCTACTTTGAACCGTTACATTCGAAAGACTCTGAACAAGTTTATTGTAACAATGCCTCCATGGTGTTGTGATCAGGCCCCGAAACTATAAAACTTTTAAAACGTTCTCCATGCTCAGAAATGAACTCCATGCTCCAAATTAGGCTTCTGATTGGTCAATTTGGAGAAAGAATGTGCTTCTGACCAATCAGATTCTTGAGCACAAATGCTGAGTACAGATTAAACTTTTATAGTTTTGGAGCCTGGTCAAACTTTAAAATAGAAGCAAGGCCTTCGTCCTTCCTTGTCGCTCATGGTTACGGGCCATGGTTACGAGGATAGCGTTATCACTGACGCATCAGTGTCAGGATAAATAATAGTGATGGTACTTGTAGTTTACCAAGGACACAGAGCTCTAGATAAGGATCGTTTTTCATGCTCTAAAATCCTTAGTTGACCCCCAAAACCTATGTTGTGGGTACTCAAAAGAATCGATTCTTTTAAGTACCCACAGCATAGGTTTTAATGAGTGCAAATACAGATATTATATAAGAAAGACCTTAGAATTTACTCCTCCTTATCTAGTCCTCTGATAGTCTGGACAGGCCCTATGATCTAAATGAAGTACTGAACATTGCATGCTTAACACACCAAACAATTGATTGATTGGGGTTTAACGCCGTTTTTAACAATTTCTCAGTTATATCACGGCGACCAGTTCACCTACTCATGCATTTCCTGGTTTTCTCACACCAGTACTCCACACAACAAACTTCCCAAGCAACTAGCGGCTTTTCCACATAGACTTAGCCCATTGGTGGAAGACGAATGATGCATGTCGCATTGACTTTTGTCAATCGTCGGAAAGAAAGTTGGCTGAGCCGGGATTCAAACTCACAACCCCTGGATTGACAGCCCGCATCTCTACTGACTGAGCTACCGGGGCTCGGCAAAACACCAAATAAATTGAATGAGTATATATCAGTAAATGAGTTAAGGGATATAAAATAGCGTGTGATGCTGGTGATGGTAATTCATTAATTGAACTAAGTGTGCTATAGAGTGAAATGATGGCAAAACTGATATCGTAATACAATATGTTAATTTATTGTCAAACCATTATGCAAATCAGCTCTTTGTTTCCACACCCTGGACTTATTTATAAAAATATGTAATTCTATCAACGACTACGGTCTGTTGAGACTTCCTTCGTAGCTTAACCCTTTCCCACGAACAACAAATATGCAGCAGACGACTTTGAAAACATCTTGGCAAAAATATGAAAAGATTTCTGCAAATTAAAGTATGATAATTGAATAGAGACTGCCGATGACTTTTAACCCTTTCCCTCATACAACAATTCTGCAGCAGACGACTTTGAACATTTTTTGTCAAAAAATAGGAAATCTCTATAATTGAATGGTTAACCTATGACTAAAAGTGGAAAACATTGTGGCAAAAAGAGAAACTGCTCGTTTTGAGCAATTTCTTCTTTTGTCACTATGTTTCGAAAAAGCCGTCTGCTGCAGAGGCTTCAGAAAGCGTCTATATGAGGGAAAAGGTTAACGGATAGTAATAATCAAATCATGCCCATCGACGATTCATGATAGCCTGCAAAATGGACAAAGTAGTTCGCTTCACAAAAGTCTATACAAACTGAGGACCAACAAAACAAACGATATAATAATTTCAGTATATACCCCGAAATGCATTGTGGAGATACACTAATTACAGTATATACACTAATAGGCATTGTGGAGATACAATATTTACAGTATATACCCCGAAATGCATTGTGGGCATACAATAATTACAATATATACCCTAATAGGCATTGTGGGGATACAACAATTACAGTATATACCCCGAAATGAAGTGTGGTCATACAATAATTACAGTATATACCCTAATAGGCATTGTGGGTTACCATTATGCAACGCGAGTTGAAATGCTATTCTTGATACAACGTAAATTCAAACCTTTCATGTCTCCATAGTCAACGTCATCGTTTTTATCGAGTTCCTCATATACTGGCCCCAGTGATGGGGTTAAAGCTGTGTAATTATCTGAAAGAAAAAAACATGACATTGATGTCTTCATATATACCTTCCCCATTCTTGACTGATCCTAGTGATGTGTTAAAAGTTGTGAATTGAGCTGAAAGATAGAAACATAACAACGATGTTTAAATATATACCTTCCCTATTCGTGACTTGTCCTAGTGATGGGGTTAAAGTTGTGTAATGAGCTGAAGAAAAAAGAAACATAACATTGATGTCTTTATATATATAGCTTCCCCATTCGTGACTGGTCTTAGTGGTGCGGTTAACGTTGTGCCATGAGCTGAATGAAAAAAACATAACATCGATGTCTATATATTTACCTTCTCTATTCGGAACTGGTCCTTGTAATGGGTTTAAAGTTGTGCAATGTGCTGGAAGAAAGAAACATAACAGTGATGTCTTCTTATATACAGTCCCCATTCTTGACTAATACGTTTATGTTGTTAAAGATATAAGATTTTGTAAAACAACCAATTCCCCGTTGAAGATTTGTTCTTGTAATGATGTCTGTATTCGTTTGAAAGATGCTTTACGACGCCTTCAAAAGTATTTGCTAAATATCGACTTGTTTTGAAAAACAAAAACACAAGCAGAAATGCACGATTACAAACATATTTACACAAGCAGTAATACAAGACTTTAACAACATTTGCGAATAGTCTAGACCAAATTCAGAATGGACATTCGTACTGTCTTATCTTTTGAAAAATTGTTCGCTCTTCCGGAAACAATGTCAATTAAACACTAACAATTTGTTAAACACTTCCCATATATAGACGCTTCCTGACGCCTCTGTTGCTGACGACTGTTTAACAAATTAATGAGCAACTTCTATTTTAGCCACGATGTTTGCAATTCTATTAAAATATTAAAAGAATATTTTTTCATGTATAGAAATATTGCCTTATCGTGCCCATATGTTTAAAAGTCACCTATCAAACTTGTTTTAAGCAGCCATTTGTTATAGGGTCAAAATGTGGCTGCCGCTGTGAAATACAAGTCAAAGAAAGAAGAATATGTTGTTTTGGTTAATCGTCAAGTGGCTGATTAACAGAGGTGACTGCTAACGTACGTTTGACTGTACCACGAGAACTAGGTAAACGAACACCAGTTCACCTTTCTGAAGCAACTGTCTACTTTTCAACATATAATTTTAGCTCATTGGTTGAAGACCCATTTGGTTTGTCACACTGATTTTTTGTAAATCTCTCAAAGTATGTTGGCCGAGCTGGGGTTCTAACGTACCAGGGCTTTGTCAGCAATGACTCAAAGTAGGCGTTTCCATGTTCAAAATCGGGCGACTCCATTTGTCATGCATTTTGGGGATACACTACTTACAGTATATACCCCGATATGCATTGTGGGGATACAATAATTACGGTATATACCCCGATATGCATTGTGGGGATACAATAATTACAGTATATACCCCGAAATGCATTGTGGGGATACAATACTTACAGTATATACCCTTATATGCATGGTGGGGATACAATAATTACAGTATATACCCCGATATTCATTGTGGGGATACAATAATTACAGTATATACCCCGAAA
This sequence comes from Serripes groenlandicus, assembly GCA_031761405.1. Taxonomy (NCBI): domain Eukaryota; kingdom Metazoa; phylum Mollusca; class Bivalvia; order Cardiida; family Cardiidae; genus Serripes; species Serripes groenlandicus. The sequence goes on along the minus strand of JASEVX010000014.1, from coordinate 49,481,271 downwards.
TGCATTGTGGGGATACAATAATTACAGTATATACCCCGAAATGCATTGTGTGGTTTCAATAATTACAGTATATACCTCGATATGCATTGTGGGGATACAATAATTATAGTATATACCCCGAAATGCATTGTGTGGTTTCAATAATTACAGTATATACCCCGATATGCATTGTGGGGATACAATAATTACAGTATATACCCCGAAATGCATTGTGGGAATACAATAATTACAGTATATACCCCGGTATGCATTGTGTGGTTTCAATAATTACAGTATATACCCCGATATGCATTTTGTGGTTTCAATAATTACAGTATATACCACGAAATGAAGTGTTGAGATACAATAATTGCAGTATATATCACAATATGCATTGTGGGGGTGCCATTATGCAACGCGAATTGAAATGCTATACTTGATACAACGTATATTCAAACCTGTCATGTCTATGTAGCCAACGTCGTCGTTTTTATCGAGTTCCTCATATACTGGTCCTAGTGATTTGGTTAAAGTTGTGTAATGAGCTGAAAGAAAAATATCTGATATTGATGTCTTCATATATACCTTCCCAATTCGTGACTGGTCCTAGCGATGGGTTAAACATTTTGAATTGAGCTGAAAGATAGAAACATAGCAATGCTGTTCACATATATACCTTCCCCATTCGTGACTGCTCCTAATGATGGGGTTAAAGTTGTGTAATGATCTGAAAAAAAGAAATATATCATTGATGTCTTCATATATACCTTCCCCATTCGTGACTGGTCCTAGTGGTGCCGTTAAAGATATGTAATGAGCTGAATGAAAGAAACATAACATCGATGTCTATATTTTTAATTTTCCATTTCGAGACTGGTCTATGTGATTGGGTTTAATTTGTGCAATGAGCTGAATTACAGAAACATAACATCGATGTCTTTATATTTACCTTCTCTATTCGGAACTAGTCCTTGTGATGGGGTTACATATGTGTAATGAGCTGAAAGAAAGAAACATAACATTGATGTCTTCTTATATACAGTCCCCATTCCTGACTGATACGTTTATGTTGTTAAAGTAGGCAATGAGCCGACAGAAAGAAACATAACACCTTGGGTTGACTTATTGGTGGTGTTAAATTAGACAATGAAGAAGATGGTGTTTGCCATTGGGTCAAGATATTAGATTTTGTAAAGCAACCAATTTCCCTACGAAGATTTGTTCCTGTAATGATGTTTTTGTTCGTTTGAAAGATGCTTTACGAATCCTTCAAAAGTATTTGCTATATATCGACTTGTTTTGAAGAACATAAACACAAGCAGAAATGCAAGATTATAAACACATTCATACAAGCTGTAATACAAGACTTTAACAACATTTGCAAATAGTCCAGACCAAATTCAGACTGAACGTTCGCACTGTCTAATCTTTTCCAAAATTGTTCGCTCTTCCGGAAACAATGTCAAGTAAGCACTAACAATTTGTTAACCCTTTCTCACATATATAGACGGTTCCTTGCGCTTCTGTTGCTGACGACTGTTTAAAAATTAATGAGCAATTCATACTTTAACTGCAATGTTTGTATCTCTATTAAAATATTAAAAGAATATTCTTTCATATATATAGATATCGCCTTATCGTACCCATATGTTTAAAAGTCGTCTACTGTCTGATATTTTGAATGTGGGAAAGGGGGTAACTATGTAAGAGCGTGTTAAATGTTATTGATTTTGAAATCAGTTTCAATAAAAGCGCCAATGGCACTGTAGTGGCGATCGTATGGAAAATTATGCAAAGTAACAAGCACTATATCGGTGTAGGGCTTGCGATGACTCTGGTGCGGGTAAATTTGAGAATGTATCAACCCTGCATCTTTTGACAGTAGAATAATGTTAGTTTGCCAGAATGTTGTCTTGGTGATTATTTAGTTACGTTCTGAAATTGGCCATGATGTGTTCAAAATTAGGCCATTCCAAAGTTATGAAAAATCTAGTTGGTATTCGATAGACTACCGTTTTAGCTCATTAGAATGGCTATTTATTTTAAAACGATTGAACGGTTATGCAATTTAATTTTTGTGCGTGTCTTGTTTGACGTAAACTGTCTGAAATACATAGTTACCTCAACTACAATAAGTATCTCTCTTGTCGACCATTTTGATAGGCAATTTTTTGTTATGTTGAATAGAGAAATATCAAATATAATTATATTAAAAAATTTCATGTGCAAAAATAATTAAATCAAGTAGTCGATATAATCACATAATACAAAGGCATCAATGACATAAGGGGTTGTCAAACTCAAATTTCTATGTGCTTTCCTGATTATCATTTTTTTTAGAAAAATAGTCTCTTTTAATACTCATCATATTTGCCTATCCAAATGGCCGACAAGGGAGATCATTATTGTAGTTATGGGAACTATGTTTTCCAGGGTACTGGTTTTGGGGATGAATCACGAATTAAAATCCTAGTCTTCATTAGATGTGCGATACATTCAAACCTTTCAGGTCTCCATTGTTAACTTCATCTTCAAATAGTTCTTCAACATTGTCTTCAGGATCGTTGACACTAAGTCTAGATGGAATAACTGGCACACCTCCCATATTACCATATATGACTTCCCCAATCGTGACTGGTCCTTTTGATGTTGTTAACTTGGGCAATGTGATATGCGCTGAAAGGTAGAATATGTAATGGGTTTTATCCCGTTTTCAACAATATTTCAGTTATATCACGGCGTCAGTTAACTTACTCCTTATCCGTGGGTCAACAAACCAAATCTTGGCTTGTAAATGTGCCTTGCCCAATGGACACTCCGCCATGATCGAGCATACAAAAGTTGGTTGGTTAGTGTTCAACAAATACTTCATATATTCAAAGATATGTACACTATTCCAATTTGTTACGGATCATTTCGATAGTATTACATTAACTCTTTCACTTCCGAATTTCACAAGTCAAATTTCCATGTTGAAAATTGGACCACTCCATTTTTTGTCCAATAGGAAATTTGGTAAAAGTTAATGTCCTAATGGCAAAAAAATACAGATTTCAGGAGAGACAGCTTGTTATTTTCAAAACACTTTTAATTTCCTTTGGCAGCGAAATAGTTAAGTAATAGAATTACTTGCAGTTTAACACCATTTTCAACAAATTTGCATAAACACCAGTTCATATACTGACTGGTCCGTTCGATGTTTTTTTGTTAGGCATTATGAATGGTTGCGGTTTAATGGTGTTGTGTGCCTTATTTTTGGTAAAGCATTTAGTTATTGCAAAGCCTTCAAGTTTTAAGCTTTGCATATTTCAAATAAGAATTAATAATAATTAATTTAGAACACTGCATTCCTTTCCATATAAAGATGTATTCCTGTAATAAGTGATTCTCATCACGTTGTAGGTATTTCCACGAAGGTCGATTGCGTCATTGATACGCTTTTCAATATGGTTTAGATTTATGACATCGGGTTTTCTCCTAGAGATCATGCGGAAGTACTTCACACGTTATTACTGGCGGCAACTGACAAATGATATCAAATTCAATAGATTAAAGGAAACACATATATCGTAGATTAGTAATTTTATAAATTGATCTGAAGATTGTGTTTTATCAACATTCTCGTTTACACGCTTCTTCTTGTCCGGCACTGAATACACGTTATCATCTGTGTGAATTTAAAGAAAACCATACTTAACCCTTTCCAAAATACGGACGCTTTCAGCAAACAACTTTTAAAAACATTGTGGTCACATTTCGCCTTTTGCCGAAAATGTTTAACTATATGCAATAATCAATGTACCTTGGTTCCATTCCTTTATTCAAATGGTCCATTTCCAATTCACAATATAACTAAATGTTAAACAAGTTCGTAAAGATACAAACATGTAAATATAAGCCACAACGTAACATCGTGAACACACCGATCAAAGACGATCGATAGATGATAGCTGACAGACAGATGATCGATGATCTTGTGCGCACTTTACACCCAACCTTTATATCGAACCCGAACACCTCTCGCACCATATATGTATATCCTGTATCTGGTCTCGCCATTTTACCGAACCCCTAAAGATTCCTAGCATCGTACTGTACACGTGCTAAACGTTAACAGCTTAATGCAATACTGGTCAGCATATGTACCGTTAATTGAGTCCTATACATGTATTTTAGGGTCATCTTATAATTGAGTATTACATTATTATGAATGTATGTATTTTCACCAAAACGTAAACTGGTGTCATTTACACCTACCAATTTTTAAGGAAGGCGTTGGAGAAGTGGTGCAATGGTAGAGAGACGGCCTCTCATACTAAAGGTCCCGAGTCCCGTGTTGAACGGGTTCAGCCTTTGAGATGTTGCCACACAAACGGCGCGAGTTCTGATTAGGTCTCCAAGAAGCAGACATCGAGCGCGATTTATATAAGCTTAAAGCTGGTTTCGCAATCAGTGTAAAAATAAATAAGTTTGAGCTAAACTAAATGATTGTGCATAAACAAATTCATACCTGTGTACAGATGTCAGATGTAGGTTAATATTGTGAAGTAATCATATTGAATTTGTTTATAAAAGTAGATTAACCAACAAGTAATACCTAGAGTCGACTATTAAGCTTATTAACCTGATAATATGAAATTGTTTCCGGCTTTTTATCAACATCAATTTGTTCATCACGGGATATTGATTTGCCTGTCAAAAATTTTTCACTGTAAATTACTATGAGACTCGCCTGTCAAAACAATTTAAAGTGTAAATTATTAAGAGAGTATCCTGTCAAACAAATAACAGTGTCAATTACTAAGAGATTCGCCTGTCAAACAATATACAGTTTAAATTACTAAGAGATTCGCATGTAAAACAATTTACAGTGTTAATTAATAAGATATTCTCCTGACAAACAATTTACAGTTTAAATTACTAAGAGATTCACCTGTTAAACAATTAACAGTGTAAATAACTATATGGTAACACACCGACAGACGGAGAGACTAAAATGGAGTAAATCAAGTAATTTAGTTATCAACCAATTAAGCAATTTATTTGTCAACAACCTCAAAGAATGTTAATCAACAATCTGAAATAATTTGTTTATCAGCAATCATAAACTATTTTGTTTATTTACAATCTCAAACAGTTTGTTTATTGATAATCTCAACACTGTGTTTATAACCAATCGCTCAACAAACCAGACTGTGGATACATACCTTCAATGTTCACACTATTATCATAGGTAACCCTCATTTCAGGATCTGACATTTTTCTTCTTAAATAGAAAATAAAAGCAAAATTAAAAATGATAAATAGTTAAATAAATAAAATAAATATTGCCAACAAATTGTTTATGATACATTTGCTTTAATAACGATTTAAAAAATAAAGACAAAACCTATTTCAGCAAATGATATTTCAATGTAACATTCCTCAGGTATATTATCTCTATCGGTACAGTATATTATCTCTAGGTGTTTAACCAGTGCTGACCTATGGTAAATGTCTCCTTTGTGTAGCGGTAAAAGCGTTCGCATTGGAAGCGGGTGACCAGCGTTATATATCTCCTGTTTGGTCATACCTGTAAACATAGTTTTACAGTTCTACATATTCAATGCAAATTAGCTTGGGACACGCAAGCACTTTGGGTTAAAAAGAGTTTTATAATGTTTATGTTCTCTTTCAATTTTTAAATGAAAATGCCGAATTTGTCAAGGTCAAATACGGTTCTAAATATGGTTATGGTACGTCACTGAAATATGATGTGACGTCATTGTGATATGATTTCACGTCATTCCAAATGCGGTAGTGGGGCGTGATATACACACCATTCATACATTTTATTTTATGTGTAAAGATTTTTTATTCTCTTCAAAGTTATTCTTGGTATATAATACATTGAACATTTGTTTGCAGTAGCGATGACTGGCTTTGTATTGTCTAATCGGCGCGTGTTCAATTTGACATATATTTTGGTTTCGTGATAAACCAATATTTACTCGGGCCTCGTAGTACAATACAAAGTCACGTACCAATACTGCAACATCATATTTCATATGTATTTTAGGTATTACCGTCTTTTCCTGATGAACATGAAAAGCAAGAGAGCAGCTACTACTAATACAATCATAACAGTAGATCCTACTGCTCCACCGATGACGGCTACATTAACGCTCGTCTGGGCGTCCTTTGTCCCTCCTAGAAACAAATAAACAACAGGCAAATTATTCCGTGTATATCATGAAAAACAAGCCAGTGATAAAAGAATATTTCAAGAAAACAGCGCAGCGGTAGCTACGCAGTTTTTCTCAAGAAACGTCCGTTCCAGTAAATGGTACATAGTTAAACGATATAGTCGAATTCATCCATCGCATATTCGAGTTATCGCGAGTCCACTGTATATGTACTTTTGAACTTCAGGTCATGACCTTTCTGTAACCCTCAGTGTTTATTCTAGAAACCTAATGGTATCGTTACCAATGCAAAATTGTTGAAACCATATATAAAAGTTATCTATGAAGCTGTTCCATGAATAATGGGAACATTTTTTAAAATCATATACCTGGCATATTTTCTCTCATAGACTCTTAATTAGGAAATGTATAGCATTATAAATTACAAAGAAAACGCCGTGATATAACTGAACTATTGTAGAAAATACCATTCAAGCAAGCAAACCTGGTCCAAAAATAGGAAAGAACATATCAAAAACCCATCCTTGGGTGGGTCGTACCAATTACATAGAAGTAATAACTTTCCCTCCTTGGTGCTCGGATTTGTGGGATTATCATTACGAATGACTCTCTGGTATGAGGATAAATGAACAAGTAGTACTAATTATTTACCTAGGAAACGCCGTGATATAACTGGAAGATTGTTGAAAGCGGCGTATACAAACAAAACAAATTGTCGAAAGCGATTATAATCTTACCATCTTGGGAACACAGAAGTTGCGAGCAATCAAACAGACATTCTCCAGATAGCTGGTGACATACATTGTTACAGCTACGTCCGTAATAGCCTGGCTTACAAGAGATACATGCGGTTCCATTATGACGGTCACACGAGGCACAATTTAGACCACACGCATCATAACATCCCCAGCCTGTCCAGCCGTTTTTACACCCATCTGTGCATTCGCCACTGTTATCAACACATGTATCATGTAGACAATTGGTATTACATTGATTGCACTGCCCATTCATAGAATAATAACCAGCATCGCAATTTTGGCAGTAGGGACCAGTACGTCCTGCTATACATGACGTACAATCAGAGTTACTGTTACATGTAACACATTTGTTTGGACATCGTAAGCAATAACCAGCTCCTGCATACTGATAATATCCATATGCACAACCGTAAGTACAGCTGTTATTGGTGCATGACCCATTATGACATGTAACGCAGTCATGGACACATCTCGGCCCATAGTATCCCGTCTTACATACATCACAATCCTTTCTACTGGAACAACTGTAACATTTTTGGCGACATTCGTAACACGAGGTGTTCGACAATAAATAACACCCGACAGTACTTGACTTACATTCACCACCATTCCAATTTAAACACTTGCATGTCTGGCCTGAAAAATGAAATAATCATCCATGTTGCTTTGTTCTTTCAATACTGTCTTAAATTGAAATCCCCAGACTAGCAAATATTTGATAACACTCACGCGATGTGCAATTAATCCAGTTTAAAATCCTATTTAATCAAATAATGTATATTGTATCGTTTTGTTAAGGGCACACGTTTGCTTATCCTCAGTATTACGGTTTTCTCTAAATCGTGTTCACGAGATAATTTAGTAATTGAATTTAGTGACCTTCACCTTTGACCTGTGACCATGAACACCGACACTGCACATCTCATAATGACGAACATACTATCAAGTATTAGTAATTATTACCCGCAGTTTTACGGTGTTCTTTATATCCTGCTTTACGACATTATTTGATAATTCAACCCAATGATCTTGCTATTTTACACCTGACCCCGACATTAATTAGGGCTCATCTTCCTGTAATGTGGTCATGTTACCACAGTAGCTAAATCCCCCCCCCCCTTTCCCCAAAGGCCATGCGAGGGTAATGATTAAGGTTACCTTTGACATCAACTGGGAACACACAAACCAATCCACAAACGATTATCTTCAAAGTCAGGCAGATCTTCATTTTGTATGCCTTTTATCTTTTATCTGAAAAAATAAGTTGACATTTTATCATCTTCATTGACGCTATCATTACTTCTTTGATTATTACCATAATATTATGATGACAATAATGGCGATCAATATGCGCGTTATAACACTGGACTCGTGATAACTCAAACATGAGATAATTCGAAAATGTCGTTTAACTCGAACTAATTACCAGAATGGAACCGTCCGGGATCTTTTAATAAATTAGATCGGGACTCATCTGTACCCAAAGTGTCTTATCTGAAAGTAATGACATTTTATCATATCCAACGTGAATCAATTCCTAGAACAGAACCGTCTTTTGAGAACAGTGTTTTGCAGTTCTCAGACGAGCAATTAGGACTGCTGCTGCTGCGCCATTTTCTTTATTCAATTTTATTACCGCCATGATTTACACTTTTTTTTAAAATTATAATGAATTACGAAACTGTTAATACATTAATTTAAACAAATATCAAGGGATTCCTTAACACGTCGATTACTCGAAGTAATTTGTTGTTCTATTTCGACTTCCTTCACATTGTTAATATTATTATTAGTAGCAGCAGTAGTAGTAGTAGTAGTAGTAGTAGTAGTAGTAGTAGTAGTAGTAGTAGTAGTAGTAGTAGTAGTAGTAGTAGTAGTAGTAGTAGTAGTAGTCGTAGTCGTAGTCGTAGTCGTAGTAGTAGTAGTAGTCATTCTCTTTATTTTCGTTCATAAATTAATTGAATACATTCATTATATTAACTGTTAACAAAAAGTAATTAAACTAGTTTCTATACGTAAAATGATATAGACATTGGAAATCAATCTTTACATACTAGTACACATATATTGTAAGTAGTCACAATATGTATATATGTATATATATACACACATACATACACATATATACATATACATACACACATATACGTACATACACAGAGCCATTCTGACGTGTAAAATGGGCTCTTGAAACATTTGTATGCAAATAATATCGCTTCTTGGCGGAATAAGTTATACTCTGAATCAGTGATGTAGGGCTTGCACCTAAAACCATCATTAAAAAAGTTTCACTGGTTGCAAGCACTAGCTGAGTATATACATCATGGCTGATATTGGTGTATATGCCACTTAGAAATAATCGTTTCTTATCATATGTTTTGATACATTCCGTTATTCTGTGTTTGGTAACATCTAAATGTATACTGTCACACATATCACATACCGAATGTTTTTCTGAAGCAACAGTCACCCACAATTTAGCCATAAAGGCTATTTTGTGTGCAACTATACTTGTACCATATAGGTAAAACATGTTGCAGGCAGTGATTGATGTATGCAATCGATTGAACTTGACGAAATGAGTCGATTGCATCCTCATTAACCACTTATTTGTTTCCAACTGGTAAACAGCATTATTGATACATTGCTTCCATACTGGTTTATGTCGCAGAAAGCAATCGTCATTTACATACATATTCATAAGACAATTCAAGTTGTATTTATTCATCAATGAACATATATCTGGAATGTAACCACGTATTGATTTTGACGGGTTATATACGTATTGCATAAACTTTCTCATGAAAATATGTTTGCAAAGAGAGCTATTTTCAAGGCTCAAGATGTTGTGCAGGAATATTAGCTTCTTTTTGTCAATCAATGATGTGATTCGATTAATTCCAAGCATTGATTCGCACATATCAGACCTTGTTCTGATATTAAATACCTGAATAGTTTTAACAGTAAAATGTTGCAAACGGTTGAGCTTGAGTACGTCGCAACTTCTTATAATACTCCATAGCTCACACTCATACAAAGCTATTGGGATACTTATTGTGCTATACAGCTTAACAGAAGTTCGTGGATTTAATACTTACGTCTCATACCAAGATCAGCCATTGCATAAAATACATTTTTAGCTTTCTGACAGCGTTCTGAAATGCGATTTGTTAGTTTAAGAGATCCATCCTGTCGCATTCCGAGAGAGTACAACACTATCAATTTCGTTAACGTAGGATCCCCATGTAAAAACTTGACATGTGCATTTTTCTTTTTGTTATTGTTAAATACAACGACATAGGATTTCTTACAATTTACTTCGAATTTCCATCTAAAAGAATACCTGTACACAATGCGAAGCAAATGTTGTAGATACATAAATATTAATGCAATTACAGATAAATCATCAGCAAATGCATGGATTGGCGAATAGAGACATAAGCTATACTATGAATTTTCAAGTTCTTTAAGTAAGTCATTTATAAAGATTAGATAATAATATGTGGAGGCGACCCCTTCCTGACGTACTCCGCGTTTTACCGGGACTGGACGTGATTTATTGCCTTTTGCCATGACAAAGCAATTCAAGTTTTTATAGGAATTCCTTATCATCCTCCATACATTTTCCAGCTATTCCTAGATTATGGAGTTTATGAAATAACGAATTGTGCCATACGCTATCAAAGGCACATTTAAAGTCAACGAACGCCTCGAAGGCTTTCCTATGTAGATCCGCGAGATCGTATATAGTTTCTTGTAGGCAAAACGTGGTTGTAATACAACTGAGCCCTTTTTGAAACCCGTGTTGTTGTGGAGATGGAAATGTGGTTTTATTATATGATAATAAAGAATGCATTCTTTCTACCAATATCTTCTCAAATATTTTGCAGGATGACGGTAATAGTAAAATTTACCTATAACTTGTAGTGTCGTTGTTGAGCTTTCCTGAGCCGTTGTAAATCGGTACTATGTAACTATTACGCCAGGAGTCGGGTGTACTTTCAAAGCGTAGAATATAGTTAAAGATCTCTATCAAGGCCTGCACTATTGGTGTTTTACCATATATGATATGTTCATTTGTGATGGTGTCATGAGATGGACTTTTACCGCGTTTAAGGTCAACTAAAGCCTTTTTAACCTCGTTGCATGTGAACTCACGTTCTACTGTTTGTGAAAGCGTTATTGTAGTATGCTTTACTATAGCATAATTTTCCATTGTTTCGTCGACTTCGATTTCAAGATTAGTTTTGGGATATAGCTAGTGGGTATCAAATATATCAGTAAAGTATTTTTCAAACCCGCTTATGACATTTTCGGCTTTATAGTTAATATCTTTATATATTATTTCTGATGTGTGTTGCCGGGGTGTTTTCTTATAACGTTTCATTAAATTCCAAAATCTAGCTGAGAACTTCGTTCGAGTTCTCGGAAAATACTGTTAATGTAGTTGTTCTATGCTATATGTTGTTTTTTTCTGAATTCTCCTTTTGCCGCATTATAATTAAAATATGAGGGATCAGACATACCACGTGGTCTCCCTCCGTTTAACCATATTTTGCGTTTGTCTTGCCAGTAAGTGTGAGCCGCCTTTACTTCGGCAGTCCAATATGGTTTCGCGTGTCTATTCAATTTACGTTTAGGAAGGGTTTCGTCTGATGCATTGTTGATCGCTGCTACGATGTTATCCGATAATTGGTTTGGAGTAGTATAGCAATGAATTACATAGGTCAAGGGGCTTTCCTCTAGTTTTTTGTGATATTCTTCTATGATATCATCTGTACATTTATTCAATGCGACACTGTCGCTGTATTAGTATTGTTGGGCTTGTTGCGACAATTGCGGCAGTTCGATTTTAGCGATTAAGGGTAAATGGTCAGAAGTAATTACTTCTTTTTCGGATATCGTTACAATGTTCATGCATTTCTTAATGAATGACATTTCGACAAGTATATGATCGATAATTGCCCGGGTTTTTATATATGTATATTCAATGTTTGGAAACAATGGGGTATTACAAAGGGATACTAATCCTGAATCGGACAGAAAATCACTGAATTACTCATCCTTATCCGATTGGTGCCCGTTATTCTTAGTGTGTACATATGGCAGTAATTTTACATTAAAGTCTCCTAACATGATAACGTTGCCGTTTTCTGAACAACAGTCTGTAATTGCACTCGGACAATACTACGTTTCACTTAGTAACACCTCGTTGATCCATTAAAGTGTAAATTATACACATATACGTATGCATTATAAAAGTATGTTAACAGATAAAATATATTTTGCAAAAAACGTCGATATTCATTGAATCATTGTTAAAATGATTTGAATTTGTGTATTCCATTTAAATCAATATTTATATATAAGTGTTCAACGTTTATTTGTATTAATTCTTATTTATTAATAATTTGTTATACCACTCATACTCATATATATTTAATGACTCATTACAATATGTAGGGATTGATAGTACGCACAATAAATATTAGTTACACATGTTTATGGTAATTGAGCCTGTTCTTGAGTAAAGGTACACGTTGTCTTTTGTGAACCGTGTATAGCCAGATCTGCCTGTACATCCGCATAGCATGATCAATATCTAAACTGTTCACACATTATTAACACACTCTTATTGGAAGCTTCTTTCAACTTGTGTTTATTCTGATAAGACAGCAGATGTACAGGCTGATCTGAATCTGCACTGTACAGAAATAACGATTTGTACATTACTCTTGCACTGGCTTTTATAATAATGGTGTAGGGATATACTGTGGATATAACCTTTATTTACGTGTCCGTTAAACTTATTATAAAACTACTACTAATACTACTACATCTTCTACTACTACTACTACTACTACAACAACAACTACTAATACTACTACTACTACTACTACTACTAATACTACTACTCTTACTACTACTAATATAACTATTATTACTACTACTACTGTTAATACTACTACTACTACTATTATTATTATTACTACTACTACTACTATAACTATTATTAACTATGATTACTATAATAAAATAATAATGCTGCATCTATATGAATTAATATTTAATAAGATCCTGACCTTACATGGTTTGACAACTAGAATATCACTTTCAACAGTTGTTTAAATTCAATAGTTGTTTAAATTCCTTTTTTATGTATAAATTATTGTGTTTTTATGCCAGTTTTTATTTCACCTGAACAGTGTTGTTTAATTATTTTCTCCATATAAAGTGAAATGTAGAGCTTGGACCTGTGATGATGCAATGCTACATCAATCCATTGTTTGTTTTTTAGTAGGTCAAAGTGCACGTGTTAAAGAAAGTATTGTTCATGCTTCACAATGAGTGACGTTCGATTTAATGTGAATTGTTAACTTTCTTAATCGTATACCTCATATTTTATTTAAAAGTCGTTTAGTTTCAAAATACTTTGAAGAGCGAAACACGTAAAATGTCGAAGCATGAGTTAACAATATTGTGGGCAAAGGACACACTGCTCATTGTGGCGCAATGTCTCCTGTGTTCATAATGTTATACATATTCGTCCATTGCAAGGTCGTCACAATATGTATGCCTGATATGCTATTTTGCAATTCGACTGCTTTTCAAATATTTAGACAAACATAACGTTAACATATAGAAGCATGAGTTGAAAACATTGGGGGCGAAGGAGACATTGCTCATTTTGTAACAGCTTCTACTTGTCCACAATGGTATACAAATGTGTCGGCTGCAAAGTACTCATTAGTGTATCGTCTTTTAAAAAACAGCTTTGTATCAGCATGTACCTAACACAAATGTTTAGGAGGTTGTCAGTCAAATCGACCAATCAAACACAGCTTGTTAAGCCTTTCCCACATATAGACGCTTTCTGACGACTCTGCAGCAGACGACTTTAGAAACATTGTGATAACAGAAGAAATTGCTCACAACTCTTTACAATGATAATATTTCATTTATAGAGTTTTTTACACCAGATGATTTTAAAGTCGTACGCCGCAGAATTGTTGTATGTGGGAAAGCGTTTAACTATCACTCATCTGAGTTGTAGGTGTGTTACGTACAACTTAACAGTGTACTCCTTGAATACACAATTTGCCGCATCTGCAGCAGATACATTTTTTAAAAAAATGTGTCAATGAGCAATTCCAATCTTTGCCATGATGTTATTAACACTATTCAATAGTTAAACGAAAGATACGCCTCACGTACCAAAGGTCCCGGCTTCGAATCCCGTTATTAGCGGGTTCTGCTTTTGGAATTTTCCCACACAAACGGTGCGAGTATGGTTCAATTTCTAGGAAGCAGACATCGCGTCTGATTAAAATAAACGGAACGCTTGTTTTGCAATCGATGTAAAATAAATAAGTTTAAACGGAAATTACACTGTATGTTTTACCCTTTATCTAATTTAGACGTTGACCTTTCAAAACAAACGAGCATCTCATTTTCATACAATTCTTTCAAAATTGAACAAAACGCTTTGTTCGTGCAGTGGATAACATCGCGACTGTTGCACTGGTGTCAGGATAAGCTTACCAGCAGTACTGGTAAGAACAATGTACATTTACCAAGAAGACAATTGGTATTACATGGAATACATTGCCGATCATTGTTATGATAATAACCATATTTGCAATGTTGTCAGTAGGAACCAGTACGTCCTGTTATACATGACGAGCAATCAGAGTAACTGTTACATGTAACCCATTTGTCAAGACATGGTAGGCAATAGTCACCAATGTCATAATGATAATATCCATCCGTACAACCATCAGTACACGTGTTATTGGTACATGACCCATCACGACATGTAATACAGTCATTGTCAAATCTCGGTGCATAGTATCCTGGCTTACATACATCACAATAAAAGGGTTGTGAACAACTGTAACATTCTCTGCTACATTGATAACACCAGCCGCCTGATGTTAAATAACACCCGACAGTACATAAACTACATTCGCCACCATTCCGATATATACACTAGCATGCCTGGCCTGAAAAATAAAATAGTTATCACAAGTTGCTTTGTTCTTTCCATACTGTCTTAGATTGAAATCCTCAGACTAGCAAATATTGGGTAACACTCACTATGAGCAATTAATCCAGTTTGAAAACCTATTTAATCAAATAATGTATTGTATCGTATTTGTTTAATGACACACGTTTGCTTACCCTCAGTATTACGGGTTTCTCTAAATCGTGTTCACGAGCTAATTTAGTAATTGACTTTAGTGACCTTAACCTTTGACCTGTGACCTTGAACAACACAATTGCACATCTTCTCATAATGCTGAACATGCTATCAAGTATTCTCAAGTATTACCCGCAGTTTTACGGTGTTCTTTAAATCCTGTTTTACGACATAATTTGATAATTCACCCTAATGACCTTGCCATTTGACACCTGACCCCTAAATTAATTAGGGCGCATATTCTGTAAATGTGGAACATGTAAGCAAAATAATACACAAACAAATATCTTCCAAGGCTGGCAGATCTTCATTTTTGAAAACGTTTAATTAAGTAAATCGGGACTCATCTGGATCAAAAGTGTCTTATCTGCAAAACATCAGCATTATGACATTGACACGTGCTAACTAAAACATGTGATAATTCGAAATGATCGTTAAACTCGAAACAATAACTAGGACAGAAACGTCTGTTGAAAACAGCGTTGAAGCAGTTCTTAGAAAAGCAACTAAAACTTCTGCTGCGTCATTTTCTTGCTTTATTTTTATCACTGACTTGTTTTACAAAATTGTGCTGTAAATACTTTAATTTAACAAATACCGAGGGATTCCTCAACACGTCGATCACTCGAAGTAATATATGGTTCCATTTCGATATCCTTGGCATTATTATAAATAGTACAAGCTGGTAGGCGACGTGGGATTCGCCTTTGCGTATATATTTGAAGACCTAGTGTGATAGTGTCACTATTGTGGTGACTTGGTGAATACTGGTGCACCTTATAAAAACACTCTCTGGTTCAACAACCATGTTTTATCAACATGCCAAGACGCATCCGTTTACGCCGAACCGTTTCCGCTTGTTTATGTTCGCCTTTGCATATTTTGAAAACTTCATGCTCTATCTCGGAAACTATAGGTCGGAGGTAAATGACGTTAATAAACTTATTGTAGCTCTTGAATAGCTCTATGAGATGCTGTAATACAATCGATATCGAATACTACCACTGCAGCGCTAAGGGTGATCGAATTCAAAAACGACTGTAAAAACGGTTCATTCCCGATTGTCCCACATTTTGATTTTTGGGCTAAAAATCGATGTAGGACAATCGGGAAAAAATAAAGGTAAGGTGTCGGATAATCCCTACCCGGGGCGTAGATATCACTACAGTTCGGTTCATTTAAAATTCCAATATCTTCGTAACTTTTATTTATGAAACAGTATGTTACGAATTTTCTTAACTTTTCTTTGTTTTTCATCAGATAATAAACTATGTTTGGTCTTCTCGCATTTGTGGTCACGTGATTTTGTTTGCTCCCTCACAGTGTATATAATAAGAATAATGAAAAAATCAAACTTATTTAGAAAATAATAATTTTATTCAAATATAGTAATTGTACGTTTAATAGCAAGTTGTCTATTGTATATAATAATAACATTCAAACAACAAATACCTTATTCAGTATAACTCATCAATCTCGTTTTGCACTTTTTTCAAAGTTTTTGAATATTATTAACAGAATTAACATGTGTTTTTTACATTGTTTACGACTTCGTCGATGAAACTTTTACAAGTGTAGACAATATATCCGCATACTCAATTGCACTAATGGACCCTTCAGGTAGGCGTTCCTTTAGGGATGCTAGTCGCGTGTCGATGTTCTGGTATTTCCTTCTCTTGATCGGTATTTTACCTCCTGTAGCTTACAGCACTACCTTGATACAGGAGATGGCTTCAACTTCCTGGATTGTTCTAAGGATTGAATAAATGTTAGGATGCGAATGCTGAACAGCTTTCTTCAACATGCTATGCCAGCCTTCTACATGGTTCGTCGTCCTTGGACCTTGGGTGTTGAAGTGATTCCAAGTCTGTTTGTCGCCCTCAACCCAGTACTCAGTAACATAGTCTGTGAAGGTTTCAACGGCTGCTGGTAGGTCTAGAGTAGCAATGTCATTGAGTGCTTCGAACCACACTTCTTCAACTGTGTTGACTTGTACAAGTGGTAAAACTGCTGCTCGTCTGACTAGGCGGTGAATGTCTTCATTAGTTCTGTATTCGTTGGTCAAACCCGTAGATTGTACCTTCCTCCAGATATACTGTGCGTAGTGGAAGAAGCAAGCCTTCACGTCTGTCGTCTGGAAGACTCGTCGAGCAGCTTTTCTTGGAGCGAGTTCATGGTCCATGAAAAGGATGTCTGGTTTCAACTCGAGTCCAAATCGGGTACATTCTCTGGTCAGTGCACTAAACAGTCTCTGGTAAGTTTCTTCTGACTTTCCCGGTAGAAAGGCGAACATGAGAGGATACATCTGTCCGTCAATGAAACAATCCCATGTATATAACTGGTAGAAAAGTCCCGGGCATGTGTAGAAGGTACCGTAAGCGTAGATTGTCATGGCGTTGCATAAGTGCTCTAGGTTTTTCTGCGTGGCGAACACGAGCATTCTGTTTTCTTCACCCTCGTCTATAAGCAGAAACTGCTCACCAGCTGTGGTCTCAGACCACTCCCTTCCAGGCGTATATCTTGTCTTCTTCTCGGAAGCACTGGTCTGTCTTTGCTTCTCTCGCGGTAAAGTTGAGACTTACATCCTTCGAACGTCTTGATTCTTTCTACCAAGGCAACAGTTTCTTCGTTCCATTCCCGGTTTCGGAGCGATGATGCCTCTTCTTCATAAATTGTTAGATAGGCGTTGTCTCTTTTCGACACCGTTTTCGTATCTTATGCATCACCACGTCTGTTTCCACATGGAAATGGCCCGGGTCGTGGGTATGGTTAGCGTTACGTCGGACGAGAATACTTTCTCTGGTTGTTACTCGTGATGGACAGGCACGGATAGAACAAGTCCAGTACATCCTCTCTTCCCTTCGGCTCTTGATCTTTAACAAAAGTAAAATCGAACCTCAGGATGCCCGTATTTCAGTATATAATGTGTAACACTGGATATATACTGCAATAAACTACTTTAAAATAAAGAACCAAACTGTATTATTATACTTACAACAGATTTGTGGCCATCAATAACCAGACTCATTCCGCCGCGCTTGTTCTTCACAAAATCTAGTTGGACTTGAGCATTAGCCATGTTTTCAGTATGATATAAAAACAATAAATGATACCTTTTCCCATAATTTCCAATTCGATAAATGCACTAACAGTTTGTGTTTTTAGAAATAAAAGCATTTTTACAAAAGTCAAATGATTAAATTACTTTAATTGTAATTGAATGTTTGTGCAAACAGCAAGAAATAAAAGCATTTTTAGGTGAAAATACCGAAGTCAAATTATTAAATGTTTGTGCAAACAGTAAAGAAACCGCAGTCGGAAAAAACATGAAATAAATATTGTGAAAACAGTCAAATAATTGTGCATAGATAGGTAAATAATGGAATAGGCAAAATAACAGAACTGTATTCTCACCTTTCCCTTACCGCTCTTTATCACTCCGCACTAAGGGTAAATAGCAAAATCAAAATGTGGGACAATCGAGAAGACACCGTAAAAACACCATATCTTTGCAAGGCTACCATTTGGAAACAAAGGCCTAAATCAATCCATTGTTTATTTGTAAGTAGGTCAAAAGTACCGTGTTAAAGAAAGCATTGTTCCATGCTTCACAATGAGTGACGCTCGATTTCGTGTCAATCTTTATCTTCCTTAATCATATACTTCATATGTTATTTAAAAGTCGTGTGTGTCGTCTGTTTTCAAAATACTTTGAAGAGCGAAAGACGTGAACATGGCGAGGCATGAGTGGAAAATATTGTTGGAGAAGGAGACATTTTTCAATTGATTATAATGTTATATCAATTCTTCCGTTGCAAAGTAGTCAGAATTTGTAAGCCTGATATGCTATTTTTCAATTATACTGCTTTTAAAATATTTAAACAAAAAAACATTGACATGTCGAAGCATGAGTGGAAAATATTGTGGGCAAAGGAGACATTCTTCCTTATTTCAATATGTTATATAAGTCGTCCGTTGTAGACAAAATGTGTAAGCCTGATATGCTTTTTTGACATTTGACTGATTTTAAAATATTTAAGCAAAAACAAAATTTGTATATAGAAGTATGAGTTGAAAGCAGTGTGGGCAAAGGAGACATTGCTCATTTTGGAGCAATTTATAATTGTTATAAAACTTCGTGGGTGCATAGAACTCATTAGTGTAAGCCGGAAATGCTTTGTTATAAGTCGTCTGCTTTCAAAATACTTAAATTCGTCGGCATCAAAGTTGTAAAAAAAAACGTTGTATCAAAATGTACCTAACACAAATGTTTAGGCGGTTGTCAGTCGAATCGACCAATCAAACATAGCGTTTAAGCCTTTCCCACATATAGACGCTCTCTGACGACTCTGCAGCAGACGACTTTTGAAAACATTGTGACAAAAGAAGGAATTACTCATACTCCTTTAAACTCTATTCAATGATTATGATGTTTCATTTATAGTGGTTTACAATGTTTTTAACCAGATTTTTTTTTAAAGTTGTTTGCTGCATAATTGTTGTATATGGGAAAGTTTAATACTAGCACAGAACTGAGTTGTAGGTATGTTAGATACAGCTTAACAGTGTTCTACTTGGAGACGCATTTTGCCGCATCTGCAGCAGATTGCCTTTTGACAACAATGTGGCAATGAGCAATTATACGCTTTGCCACAATGTTTTCAACGCTATTCAATAGTTTAACGAACTCAATTAGTAGTCATTCCAAAGGTCCCGGGTTCGAATCCCGTGATGAGCGGCTACCTTTGAAATATCTTTACACAAACAGTGCGAGTACTGGTTCAGTTTCCAGGAAACAGAAATCGAGTATGATTAATATAAGCTGAACGTTTTTTTGCAATCGATGTAAAATAACTAAGTTTAAACGGAAGTTACGCCGTATGTTTAACCATTTCCCTAGTACAGACGTTGGCCTTTAGAAACAAAAGAGCAATATCTCTTTTTCACATAATTCTACAGATATACATCCAGTTCTCTAAATTAAACAAAACGACTCGTTCATGCAGTGGATAACATTGCCACTGTTGCACTGGTGTCAGGATAAGCTTACCAGCAGAACTGGTAAGAACAATGTGCATTTACCATCAAACTTGGCCCATCTTCAGAATGAAATGAAATTTACACAGTATGTTTGCTCATATACCCCCTTTCAAAATTGCCACGAACTAAAACATTGTCAAATGTTCATTGTTTCCATGGCAACACAATTTCTCCTTCAAAAACTAGGAAATTAAAAGGAAATAATTGAGAGTCAACAATACATATCTTCAAACATAACTATTAACACAAGTTACTTTGGAAACAGGCCATGGTTTCAACTTAGGAAATATTAATTATTTAGCAATGTTCAAGTAAAACACAGACTAACTTTGTGAAAATGGATTATTATGAATGATACTCTGTATATAAGAAAACAAAATATTTACATGTATGCTTTATTTTTATACACAGTGGAAACTGAACTATAACTTTTGCCATGGATACAACAATATCATGGTGTAGTGAAAACTGTGTATTTGTGCAATCGTATGCACTTGTTGAAGCTGTATCTCCTTAATGCACAACTGGATGGTCAAATATCTTGCCATGTTTGTTAAACTTGATATGATGATATGTCTTATTTAAAACCCAGGATTGTATCTCAGAGGTCAGGGTCAAACATTTAAGGTCAAAGGTCAACAATTGATGAAAACAGCTTTTCAATGCTCTCACTTCTACCCTCATTTAAAGACTATCACGCAACTTGGATGTGTTGTTCAATTGAACAAGATGTTGTGCTGTTTGCAAGACCTAGAATAGTAATTTACTTGTCAAGGTCATATGTCTATATTAAAGGTCAAATGCCGTTAAAATATAGTTTGTCAATGATATAACATTCAAACATATATAGCAGTCATAAAGGAACTAACAAGTAACCAATCAATGATGAAATGGAGCCTGTCTGGGATGTGACTTGCGAAATTGATGAATCAGTTCATGTATGTCACATAAAACACCAATTACTGCAGCTGATAGGTCAAGGTCATTGCAATTATTTAATCTCAAAGCAAAAACAAGAGGGCCAAGATTGACCTAAATCTGTCACCTGAGTGATAGTATAGTAGCAAATGTTACTGCTAATACAAATAAAAAATAATTAAGAGTGGAAATGAACTGCAAACGAAACAGCTTATCAGTAAAGGACACTAACGATTGTGCATACCACTTTGAAACAATTTGAAAGAAGACCACCCCAGGAACACTCCTGTGAAGTTTGGTTGATGTCAGTCCATTAGTTAGGAGGAGATGGCGTTTGAGTCTCAAGTTCTTTTATCCCTTTTCCGATGCCACCTGGCAGTTATTTTTGTCAGCCAATCAATATGGCTTGAACAAATTATGTACAGTGTCACTAAAGTAGCATTCCTTTTAAACCACCTTGAAACCAGACAATAACTTTATAAGAAGGTAATTTTAGATTCTTATCATGTTGCCCTTTTTTTCTCTAATGTCTTCAACTCAGATAACACTTCAACTAAACTATTAAAACAAATACAGTGGACTCGCGATAGCACGAACAATTGATAATTCAAATATACCCTTTAACTCAAACACATTCCTAGACCGTATCTACCTTATGAAATACCGTAGTCGCAGTTTTGATTGCTCAAATGTCCTAAAACGTATCTACCCTATGAAAACACTGTAGTCGCAGTAATGATTGCTCAAATGTCCTAGAACGTATCTACCTTATGAAAACACCGTAGTCGCAGTTATGATTGCTCAAATGTCCTTGAACGTATCTACTTTATGAAAACACCGTAGTTGCAGTAATGATTGCTTAAATGTCTTAGAACGTATCTACCTTATGAAAATACCGTAGTTGCAGTAATGATTGTTCAAATGTCCTAGAACGTATCTACCTTATGCATACACCGTAGTCGCAGTAATGATTGCTCAAATGTCCTATAACGTATCTACAGTAGAAAACATCGTAGTCGCAGTTATGATTGCTCAAATGTCATAGAACGTATCTACCTTATGAAAACACCGTAGTCGCAGTAATGATTGCTCACATGTCCTAGAACGTACATGTATCTACCTTATGAAAACACCGTAGAATGCTCAAATGACTATCTCTGGTTGGCTTATCTTAATTAAAATGTAATATAAATGAATTACGAAGCTGATTATACAAATATTTAGTATTCAAACGATCACTCGAACTCGTCGATAAATCGAATTAATGTATCTGTATCATTCAACTTTGAGACATCAATATTCTAATTTATTTAATGCTAAACGATGAGATATTGAGTTCTATCAGAGTGATATAATCCATATAACACACAATGTGAGTGATATAGGTATGACGTAATTTTCCTAGTTTCCGGTCATGTTATACTACACACGTTATATATATAAAAAGAAATACGTAATGGTATATCATTAGATCGGATGCAAGCATTGTCATGTGATAAAAACCTTATTTTATCTATACCCATGTATAATTCCGTATTCCGTAAATTTAACAAATCGGACTTATTGTCATTGTCTGACATTGTGTAGTAAACAAATACATTCAAACGTACGGAGCCCCTAAAGTGACATTCAATATATTGTTTTAGTATGCAAATAAAACAGCTAATTTGCATATTAAAAAAAAGTATCGGATTTTTATTTCGTTTTTACGAAATAATAATTCGATATTTTTTTTTAATATCCAAATAAGCCAATTTATCTCGTATTAACGAAATAATCATTTCGTTTAAACGAAATACTTATTTCGTAAAAACGCAATAAAAATTCGATACTTTTTTTTAATATGCAAATTAGCTGTTTTATTTCGTATTTACGAAATAATAATTCGATACTTTTTTTTAATATGCAAATTAGCCGTTTTATTTCGTATTTACGAAATTAATATTTCGTTCAAACGAAATAATTATTTCGTTTAAACGAAATAATAATTCAGTACTTTTTTTTAATATGCAAATTAGCCGTTTGCTAGTAATTGGGTACTTTTTTTAATATGCAAATTAGCTGTTTTATTTCGTTAAAACGAAATAATAATTCGATACTTTTTTTTAATATGCAAATTAGCCGTTTTATTTCGTATTTACGAAATTAATATTTCGTTCAAACGAAATAATTATTTCGTTTAAACGAAATAATAATTCGGTACTTTTTTTTAATATGCAAATTAGCCGTTTTATTTCGTTAAAACGAAATAATAATTGGGTACTTTTTTTTAATATGCAAATTAGCTGTTTTATTTCGTTAAAACGAAATAATAATTCGGTACTTTTTTTTAAAATGCAAATTAGCTGTTTTATTTCGTTAAAACGAAATAATAATTCGATACTTTTTTTTAATATTAGCTGTTTTATTTCGTAAAAACGAAATAATAATTCGGTACTTTTTTTTAATATTCAAATTAGCAGTTTTATTTCGTATTTACCAGAACACATGACATTTCATAAACTTTATAAGTGCACGTGTTGCCGAGTTTCCACATGGTTGTCTGATGGTTTTGATTGATTGGGGTTTAACGCCATTTTCAACAATCAACTTTTCAGTCATATCACGGCAGCCAGTTCACCTAATCATATGTTTCCTGTTTTTTTCACACCAGTACTCCACACAACATACTTTGCCGAGCCCCGGTAGCTCAGTTGGTAGCGATGCGGGCTGTCAATCCAGGGGTTTGTTAGTTCGAATCCCGGCTCGGCCAACTTTTTTACCGACGATTGACAATAGTCAATGCGACATGCGTCATTCGTCTTCCACCAATGGGCTCAGTCTATGTGGAAAAGCAGCCAATTGCTTGGGAAGATTGTTGTGTGGAGTACTGGTGTGAGAAAACCAGGAAATGCATGAGTAGGTGAACTGGCCGCCGTGATATAACTGAAAAATTGTTCAAAACGGCGTTAAACCCCAATCAATCAACAACATACTTTCCACGCAACTGGCTGCTTTTCCACATCGACTGTTAGCTCATTGGTGAAAGACGGATGACGCTTGTCGCAGTAGTTTTTGTCCAACATCGTAAAGAATGTTTGCCGAGCTGGGGTTCGAACTCACAACCCCTAGATTGACAGCCCGCGTCCTTATCGACTGAGCTACCGGTGCTCGGCTGATGGTAGACTCGAGATATTTATTTTAATTTATTAATTTACTTAATAAAACAGCGCAAATTTGTATATTAAAAAAGTGTTGAATACTAACTATTATTCCATACCTAATTTATACGTCCAATCGTAGACGCTCATTCGAATCATGTGACCGTACAATATATTTCCGTATCGGGACGCACGCGCGTACAAAATAACCCGTATTCTTTTCGTATTGTACGATTCACAGGTCCCATGTTAAACCTATGATAAAGACCGAAACGCGTGAAAAGATTCCGAATGAAAGTCTGAATCGACAGGCGCTCTAGATAAAGCGTTACGATAAAGCTCCTGTTGTCACCGGATCATTATTGTCGTTTGCAAACAAGGAGTAAACACTGAAACTAAAATGTTATCCGATTCTGAAATAGATGACTTTGTAATTGAACAGAAACCAAAAAACACTGTGAAAAAAACTAAAAGTGATGTAGGAATATTCAAAAGGTGGTTAGCGCAGGCCGTACCGACAGAAGGTATAAAATAAAAAGGTCATTTAACATTATTCTGCACAATACAAAATATATTTTGGGGAAAAAGTCGAGGTATAGAATAAAAAGATCATTTAACAGTGTTCTGTACAATACGGAATATATTTGGACTCGTACACAGCTTGGAAAATCATATTGGACTCGCCTAGCGGCTCGTCCAATATGATTTTCCAAGCTGTGTACTCGTCCAAATATATATCCGTACTGTACAGAACACTGTTAAATAACCTATAATTATTTCGTAAATAAGAAATAAAACGGCTTATTTGCATATTAAAAAGAAATGTCGATAATAATTATTTCGTAAATACGAAATAAAGCGGGCTTCTTTGCATATTAAAAAAAAGTCTCGAATTTTTATTTCGTTTTTACGAAATAAGTATTTCGTTTTTACGAAATAAGTATTTCGTTTAAACGAAATGATTATTTCGTTAATACGAGATAACTTGGCTTATTTGCATATTAAAAAAAAGTATCGAATTATTATTTCGTAAAAACGAAATAAAAATCCGATACTTTTTTTAAATATGCAAATTAGCTGTTTTATTTGCATACTAAAACAATGTATTGAATGTCACTTTAGGGGCTCCGTACAAACGCGACGTGGATATGGAATATATCTCTTCGAGAAGCGATACAATTGAATATTTTCACGAGCGCGTATCCTCTATGTAGTTAACGTTTTAACACCAAAATAAAACATCTATTTATTTTATCTATTCAGTATAATTCAAATAACTCGAACTCGCTGATAGCTCGAACTCGCTGATAGCTCAAACACATCGATAACTCAAACCGGAACACGTCGATAACTCGAACACGTCGATAACTCGAATACGTCGATAACTCGAACACGTCGATAACTCGAATACGTCGATAACTCGAACACGTTGATAAGTCTCGATCACATTCGACTTCGACTTATCGAGAGTCCACTGTTGTTAACCTTTTTACATCCAGATAAGAAGTCAGATTGCCTTTAATAGCTTTTCTCTTTTCCCACAATAGTATAACTTTGTCTCTAGTTTTAAATAACCTGACATTCTTTAAATTTCATGAGCTAATTCATCCGATGTTTTCAATTTGAACGCTTCTATCAGATGAAAAAGTGACCCGGATACATCATTCGAACACGTCGATAACTCGAAGTTATGTCTCAATCCATTTCGAGCTCGAGTTACTGAGTGTCAATTGCAGAGGTGTCAGAAAGCGTCTGCATGTGGGTAAATGTTAAGCAGCTAGGCGTATAACTAGTGTGGCGCCACTTCTAGGTTATTTTTTAATTAGAAGTATCATGGTTGCATAATTGCACACATTAGAGTGCTTGTGAAACTGTATATATGTATGGTTTTCTTGGAAGGGTACTCAAATGTTATATTTTGTAATTAAAATAAAGTTTAGCAGGTAGATTTTGTTAAATATAATGTTCAAACGCCATGAACACCTGTACATCAATATATTTCTTACTACCAAACATGGCCTTTTAAGAGTCCGCATTCATATCATGAGGTAAGTGACGATTTGCATGTTCTAAAATCCTTGTTTGACCCTATAACCCTATGTTGTAGATATTCAAAGAAATTGTATCATTACAACAATGTTCTGAGTATCAACATTATAGGGTTTGGTTGGATAATAAGTGAGATATTGTAGCGGAAAGGAATGTACACCTCATCTCATCTGGACCTCTATCATTTAAGCTTGTCTAATTTCGAAGAAAAAAATCTCCGATGTATTATGATACCATTGGCGTTGTTATCTGCGTTGTCACCAAAACTTTGACCTTACCGCATTACTCAAAAACCGTTCAACATTTCCAAATGAAACTTGGTACACATGTTCTTACGGGAAATACGCATGTCTTTACAAAGTAACATAACTCTGGCTTAAATTATTATAACAGCTGGACATCAACACAAGAACACTGACGTAGGTACCGTACCCACCCATTTTCGAGTGTTGGTTTAACTCTTACTCGCAATACACAGCTGGACATTAACCCCAAAACACTGATATAGGTACCTTGTCTACCTGTTTTCGAGTGAAGTGGATCACTTAATTATGTATTCAAGTGTTCGCGGTCAATTACTTTTCACAATTAAAACCTGTCGTTATCAATTTCCTGCATCCAAGTGCGGCATTGCGCTCGATTTGTCTTCTGAAAAACAAAAACATATATAAACGTATAGTAAATGTATAAAATAAACAACACGGTTTTTATGTGATTATATGCAAACAGAAATCTTATATGTATGCACTGTCTTGGTGGTGTAGTAGTATGGCGTTTGCATCAGTGCGGAAGGTCGAGAGTTCGATACCCGTCCGAATTTACCCAAATACTCTAAAAATGGCAGTTATGGCTGCCCTCCTTGGCGCTCAGGGTTACGGATATTACGACTGACTGGCTTGTGCCAGGATAAATGGACCAGTAGAACTGGTAACTATCCAAAGAAACGCCGTAATACACAAAACAATCAATCAATCCATCTGTATATGACACGAAACTGATAATAACCAGTAATATCGCCGGACGCGCCTCAAGTGTATTGACTACATTGTTGGGGAAATCCCGAAATGACTCATGAATATGTCTTCACTTTCACTTTTGAGTGGCTTTGGATGAAACAAATGTTTTATACTACACACCGGGTTCAACGCCTGTTTCAACATCATTTCAGTTAAATAATGGTCACAGAAAACTTATTCATGAGTAAACAAACTGGTTCTAGGCTACACAATGTGCATTGACCAAAGGCACTCCACCATGAGCGCCAGGAGAGAGGATTGAACCCGGAACGCCCACGCTACTCACTCGGTCAATGCGGATTCCTAGTCGAAACGAAGTGTTGTTGCAAATACGTTCAGATAAAAAACAACAGGCGAGTCTTAGAATATTTGTTTTGTCTGAATGGTGTTTATCGCCGCTTTCAACCTTGTTTTAGTTATATCACGGCATTTTCTGGGTAAGTTACCAGTATTTATGGTCCGTTTTATCCTGACAGTAGGGAGTCAGCCATACTGCTTATTCCATGACCCTGAGCGCCAAGGAGGGAGAGCCAATTCTACTAATATTAGAGCTTTTATATAAACGCGGACTCGTTATGACCAACACTGTCCGCTATATAAATGTTAAAATTATCTCGACGAATAAAACAATTTTAACCAAATATATCAAACAATGCTAAGATATTGCTTAGGAAGAACGGAAAGAAGGACAGACGAAGAAATATCCCATTCGCCTTTTGTCAGGGAATAATACAACACCGGCAATTTTATTAAAACCATAAGCTTCGTGCGCTCGTACATGTATATTTATATATCTGATATTAGTTCTATACAGGCTCAGATTGACATTTGTGTCAATCAATCAATCAACTCTTAAAAAATAGTTCTGTATAAAATTGGTAAAATAACCGATATAAATCAATTTTATAGAAAAGCGGTAATTGTCGACTGCTCCGCTTTCACAAAACCCAGCGTTGGTTGTATCGCACGATTTCTTGGATAAAAAAAACCGATCATGTGTTCATGGGTATTCAAATGAACAGGGTCAATTCGAGCCGACCTTTTATTTGGTGTTGTCAGATCAAATATACGTACAGGGATGACTTTTCACCTGATTACATTAGATTGCGCCTAATATAAATCACATTCGTGCATCCCAGTCTTTATAATACCTAGATTGGTCAGTCCTGCGTCCAATAGACATCGAAACAGAAAAACGTTTACCGATAATTCAGTAAGCTTCAGTCCCCCGTGGCCGAGTGGTTATCGTTGGGGATTTGGAACCAGTTTGTGCCGGATTTGATCCCATGTCGAGGCGGTCATTGCGGAGTGCCCTTGGGAAACTCACATTTCCTAGCCTTGTACTAGTTTGCTTACACAAGGAGCATTAACAAGTGAACTGTTGTCGCGATGTAACTGAGATAATATTGGAAACGAACGTAATACCAGAATATACAATATAACAACACAGTAATTGTCCTTAAAACCCGACTTTGTTTCATCGAAACTGAACGATTTTCTTAGTGGTCCAATAGTTAACACGCTGAATTGTCCATTTTATATGTCGTGTCGAAAAAGCTCAATCAGTGCTATCCCCAAGGGTCAACAGGGCGTCACCATTGATGATTTGATATGCTGGTTAACACGCTGGATTGTCAATTTATTTTCGTTCCGAAATAACGCAATCAGTGCTATCGTTCAAGGGTCAAATGGGCTCTCCTCACCATACTTTCTCTCATTAATACTCCACACAACATTCTTCCCAGGCTACTTGGGTGTATTTAGATTGTCCTTACACATCAAACAATTGGCCGGCCGTATGATGGATACACGCTTTAACTTGATCGGTTGGTTTGGCTAGCACTCGCTGATTACTCGGTGTGTTAGGACAATCTGAATTCATTCCCGGCTACGTGCCAAAACATACCCTTTATAGTCACTTAATATTAGTTAAACGATGTGAATTTTAGTCCATTAATGGGAGAAAAATGACATGATTTTCAGTCCATTAATGGGAAATACATGACGTAATTTTCGTCCATTAATGGGAGATAAATAACGTGACTTTTGGTCCAATAAAGGGAGATAAATAATGTGAATTTTGGTCCCTTAATGGTAGATAAATTTGTGTGTCCATTAATTGGAGATGAATGACGTGAGTCACACTGACCTTCGTCAATCGTCGGAAACAACTTAAGCCGGACTCGGGATTCGCACTCATAACCACCGGATATATTGCTGTCGTCGTTACCGTCTCAGATATCGGGACTCGACCATACTTGCGGACGGTTGACACACGGAAATCAATTTAATTTGAAAAAGATTTGGACTTCGTTTGCAATGCCGGGAAGGGAAAGAGACAGACAGTCACCAATGCCAACTGAGTTAAATGAACGCACACCTTTCGGTTAAAACAGCCATGATTTGAAACAACTTTATTATACCAAGCATACATTGTTTAAATCTATAGAAATGACAGTTCCAAATTGACACATTACAGTCTTCATTTTCATTTATGTACATAGTCAACTCTGGAAGTGAACGAGTTGTTCTTGCTGTATATGTATATACCGAGACTGTATTAAGTTGATAGCCAGCCTATCGAAAGCTACAGACCGTCATCGGGCTTTGGAGATGTACTGGTTAGAGCCTTCAACTCTAGGGCAGGAAAACCACAGTTTTTTTTAAAGTGGCAGTAGTTGCTTCCCTCCTTAGCGCTCAGGATTGTGAGGATGATATCTCTATTGACGTACTGGTGTCTGGATAAATTTACCAGCATTACTTGTAATGTTACCAGAAAAGGTCGTGATATAACTGAAATACTGTTAACAATCGTGCATCCGTCGATATATTGTAATACAGCGACGGATGATGGAAATGCATGTTTAGGGTTTGCACATTATGATGCCGTTTTACTAGAAGTTGACAACTGGCCCTTTCAATTACAGTTTCCAATAGTCGTAACAAATGCGTAAAAGTTAAGTTGGCTTGAAGCTCCGATATTGTAGAGAACTATGGAGTTGGGCTTTGCAAGGCGTTGGAACGGCATCGTGTAATTCTGTTATATATCTATAGGTACTACCTATTTACGAACAAACAGTATATGTTTGAAAACAAAAATAAAATTGTTCATCATACTTTGGCCATCAATATTGATTTTAAAAATGATTGATTAAACCAATAGTACGTAAAATTCGTGTCATTTTACATTAGAACTGTATATTTGGAATTCATATTGCTGTCAATAAATATACCTAAACTATGTTATAGCCTTACTTATATATATATATATAGTGAACGAAAGGTATACGACACTTCTATACGGCTAACTATATGGCTAATTATTAACTAAATAATCACGTAAATATATGGACATATAGATAGGTATGTATATATACAGTGCAAATGTATACATCGGCAGTGTGAGGTAGTTTGCCAACATTATGAATAATAATAATGATGTTGCCCAGCTCTTGCCACGTGGAGGCCACCTCTATAAGAGCCAAATTTTGAATTGTGAAAAATGGCCTAAATGGTCCTAAATAATGACCCGTGAACAAAGTAGAATACAAAATAATTATGGCTGTAGATGACTTGTGTTCAAGGGTTGCTTGGCAAGGTGCGGTATAATGACAATTAGAAAGAAGATTGTTTACTGAAGGTAAATATTTTCAAATTGTTGACATATTTTTGTGATGGCTTCCTATGTACAATCTCGTAGTCTTTGTAAATTGCCCTTTTGTTTTGTTTTTGAAATACTATGTGTTTTATGAAGCAATTAAAGGATAGCTCAGTACTTAGTTGGTATATTCCAAAGTGTTCTGTTTACTAGCTCGTTCAAACTGATGCCAACGAGTTTAACGTCATTCGTGATCACAACTGTTTCTTTTTCTTAGCTGGTCCATCTAATATTGCAACTGATAATTATATATTAAGTGTCTGCTGTGTTGAATGAAATGTTCATGAACGTCTTTGAACGTCTCTTGTTGTTGTGTATGGATCCATTAACATGTGTGACACGTTCTGTAACTTCCCTTTAACTCTTCTTTTCCTTGCGACTCAGCTTTTCCCTCACATTCAAAAGTGAACATTTATGATATGGAATAATTTGTCTAATCCACTGTGCATTCTATTTTCTTGTAGCTGGACGATACTGTTCTTTCTTAATGTATTCAATTGGTTTGGTTTTTTAAGACTGCATTAAAACTTTGATATCCAATGCCATGTATTTTAACAGAAGTTTCATACATCATATGACAATAAATACAGCCACAGAGATCCGACAGACGAAGGAAGTCATTATTGAATGTTAAAGGAGACACCGGATGTTGAATATTCTCTGACTAGTTGTCATTAGATCTTGCCATGCAAATTGGTATTCACAAAAAGGAATGTATGTGAACCTGAAATTGTATATGACCTTTGATATGCATCCCTGCATATAGTTTGTATCAAATCTGTACCATAATGAAAAGTCTCATACACAGGCCATTCTTTTGAAATTAAACACTACAATAATTACTAATTATTCAAAGAATCATTGTTATTTCATTTAACTTTTGAAGGTGTTTTTATCTGTACGTCGTTGTATTTTGGTGTTTCATGAAAGACACATGATTTCAAAACCTTGATTATAATTAGATATTTAATAATGACCGGTTATTAAAATAATAATCATTTTATTGGCATATGTTTAATAGCCTTTCAGTTTTACTTGCTACAAATGTTGGGACGGGGGATAATTTCAGATTTATTCTTCTTATCTATGTCCTTGGTGAAGCTAGTCTGTACATTATCTACAATCAGAGACATATGTATACATGTATAAACTATTCTTTATAGTAACTTGTGTTAAATGCCACTGTATTACTGTTAATTTGTAATACCTTGAAATTCTGGTTAAAGTTTTGCGTGCTACCACATTAGAGACCTTATCTCAGTAACTACTTGATGCATCGCATTGAAACTTTATACAACCGTTCCCAAACATCACACCAATGTTAACTATCGAGTTATCTCTCTGCATATAATTTATGATCCTTTTTTACTTAGAAATTCTGGTTAAAGTTATGCGTGCATTAAGAGTCCATGTCTTGGTTACTAATATATGCATTGCATTGAAGTTTGATACAGATCTTGCCACCATCACACCTATGTATTTTAGTAAGATAACTCTACTGAACATTCAATGCAAATGATTGCCCTTTATTATTTGACTTTATGAAGTTATAAATTTGGAGAGCTTTTTAATCTTTTGAAATCTGATGTTTTTCAATGCAATTTGGAAGACAAACAAATATATATATTTTAAATGATTGGCACCATGGCTTAATTGTAAATTGTTCCATTGAAAACTTTGGAACCATGTACAATCACTTCTACTTGTTTAGTACTCACGAAGTGAAAGAAGGACATTTTTTAGCCTTTCCTGATCATAGTCTTGTCTTATAAATGTATGTATGTAGTTATAATGGTTTTTAATTCAACAACTCTGTTAAATTCTTTCCAGATTAAAGAAAGATGTATTGAACTTTGGGATTTGGCAATTGTGCTAAACACTGGGCTATCACAAACAGGTTGTAATGGCACATCGTCTCCAAGAAACACAACCGCAGAAGACCACCCGATGTTTGTCCCCCACGGAGTCCAAATCTTGTGTGAAATTCCATCCACAAGTAACCTTTCATCAACAATCAAAGCAACTAAGTTAGTACAATTTTCCTGTAATTACTCCTCTTTCGCCCCATGAGGAGGATTCATTTATTTTGTAGTCTGTTTGTTTGTTGGTATTGTTAGCAAATCATATATTGTCTTACCAGGAATTAAATTAGCACTGTTTCCTGTTGGACAGAGAACTTGCCCAGCATTTTCCTTTCTAAAAAAATGGGTATGGCATGAACCCCACACTTAATTATAAACGATTTTCCCGAACCCGCTGTTCCACTAACGACCAGTCTCAGAGGTTCAAAACTATCATTTGACTGATATCTTATTAATGTATTGAGAATTATGTTAAAGGCAAACTGTTGCTCTGAATTCAAAGATTTGATTATATCATTTGATATGTCTGGAACATTTGAAGTCATGTTTTTTTTAAGATTTTCGAGCCATTTCTCCCCAAACCCGAGAGGATATATTCCACTGGTAGCACTCCAGTCATGATAGGGGCCACCATCATCAAAGACAAACTCCTTAGCATCACTGAACTGGATATTTGGCTTCAATATATCCATCAAGTCAGGTTGGTTTTCTTTCACTATCACCATCTGAGTCATTTTCTGCAATGAAATCCTCATATTCGTGTCTTTTGCCCTTTTAATGTCTGCCTTGACAAAATTAGGGCATTCATTACTTTTCAAAAAGGCATTCATGATCTCTATCCACTTTTGCTCAGGTGAGTTTATGTCAAGTAATTATCTCCAAGAGTGCCAGTGGAGCAGTAGCATCGTTCTACAATACTCTTCATTTAAAGGCCACGTGGCATACACAGATGTTGCATTAATTACAGGGACTTTGCCTTGATCACGGATAATTTTATACTACGAACATCTTTGATCGTGAGGCCTTGATGTTTTGCCAGAATTTTCTAAAACCCTTGATCCAGATAAAATAACAGATTGGAATTGATGCCTGCAGGGATAGAGAATGAGAGAAATGAGTGCATAGGATGCTTCCATGCTTGAAATATCCCTTTTGACGGAATTCATTAGCAGTTTGTTTCAATGTCATTGAAAAGATCTACCATTGCACCAATCCCTTCATCGCCTTTGCAGGCATAGCCTGAAACATATTGTTCTGCTGCAATGATTTCATTTACTGATGGGTTTTCCGGGGAAATTTGTGATAACATTAAGGAATATCTTCATTTGCTCTCCATCCTAGAGTATCATACCTTGAATGTTGCACCATTATGGGATGGTCACGGGCCACTTCTAAACGCATTGATCCATTTCTGTCCCTACGTATCGCTGGAGTATCCCTTATCATTTTACCTGGTTCAAGTCGGTTCCAAATTCCATCCGACACATTTTTTGTTTATAGCTTTCCCTAAGACAATAGTCAGAGCATCTGTGTATCTTAATTTTGTTTGTTAACTACAGATGGTCTTCCAGAGAGATTGTTGTGAAGCACTTACATCCATTAGAAGTTTAAACAGGGCATTTCCATCATTATCTGAATGTATAGGAGCTGTTCCCTCAAGGGGAAGCCAAACTACTTTCCTGGGACTACCAGTCTCATCCGTTCAAGCTGGGTGCAAAGCTGTCATTCCAAAAGTAATTTGTGCCCATTGTGACAGTTGCTTTGCTGATTGATCCGAGTTTAAACCTTTTTGAATTGCTTCAAAAATTAGGTTATGTGGTTCTCTATCGGATCTCCAGCAAAGACCATGCCAGTGGATCATACCCCTGGATTTTGCAAACTCCATTCTGTACTAATAACTGTCTACACCTAAAGCTGTACTCATAACTAAATCAAAGTATGACCTTGTTCTTGAATCAAAATAGTGTGAAATGACACGGGTGTTTTTTTAGCACAGTAAATAGAGTGTTTCTGTCGAACGAATCAAAGTGTTGACCAGTAGAAGAAAGCATATAATTTTCCAACAAAGTTCTCAAAGTTTTGAAATAGTACTCTGCACTACTTCTTGTTGTGAAAAATGAAGGGAGACCTTTTCCCTCATTAATTTGATATTGAAATTGAAATTGAAAACGAAATTCTCCATTGCTTTGTGACCACTTTTGAAATTTCTCGGCTTCCATTGCAGTAAAATGCTCCATGAGGTCACTAGGAATGAATACACACTAGGTTCAGTTATAAAGATGCTTTTTCTTTCCGTTAAATGTTCTTTTTTTTTTTTAATTCATTCAAAAGCTTTCTCTTATTTGATCCACAAGGATTTGCAGATTTTAAACTTGGAGCTGATGACTCTACAACTGATAGATGTCATTTGAAACAAGTATTTGAACTACAGGTTCAATTTCACAGTCGGATGTGGTAGAATACAGGAGATTGTAATGCCAGTTTTCTAGAATCAGTGTATTTTGTAACAAAACAACGTGTGCTTGTCAAATGCTGTCCCCTAAGATCACACACCGAAAACGATTTTTTTATTTTCTCAGTGCTTTTTTGATTAACTTTTGAATTTATGTTGTTTTGTTTGCTAGATGCTATTAAGGTGTTTTTTACCAGTTTACTGGAAGTGCCTGCGTAAGCATGATCAAACGAACTCGATCTTTTACAATTATGTTCAAATTTATTGTGACTTCCGTGCTATTTGTGGTCTTGTTCAACATGTTCAGTTATGTTTGGGTTCAAGGTGTAAGAGTTTTCGTTTAGCATTGTTCCCGGCATTTTTGACGTTTTAAATGTGCTACAATTACAATTAAATACAATGAATCAAAAAGCAGTTGAAATTAATTCTCTTCCAAATAAAAGAAAATATAAATAAAATCAATATAATTAACAGGAACTGATAAACCAGAGAATACACTTTTTTAAGAAAGATTACTATATCGTTGTACCATGGCGAGTCGTGTAATGGTTGTCTATCGTGACAGACGACAGTTGTGAGAGCGCTTTACTGTTAAATGACGTGCGTTTAATAACCTTCATTGAGACTATTCAGTAAAGAACGGTACAGTCACAATTTATGTTCTGAAAACTCGAATTAAGGTCGTCGTTTATTACGAACGGGTACAAAATTTCGTGTACATTTCAACTTATTTGTACAAAAGTTAGTTCACACGAAAATAACACAGCACTTTTATGACCGTGAATGTCAGTTTAGAATATTAAAAAATTATTGGACGACAACAAATTTGTTTAACGTCTGACCGACCGCATTTTATACATAACCAAAATGGCGACTCACAGAAAGCTTCATAGGTTATGAAAAAATAAAATCTCACACCTGTTACCTAATTTTTTTTTTTTTTCCTATTATGCAATGAAATCCCATTACAGTTAAGAAAGCCAGCTATTTATGTTACACAATTATTAAAATTACCGGTCTAGGCATATCACAAATATATGATTTGTATTATGTGTTGAATTGTTGGCCGGTGGCCTCATTCCTGACTTAAATTTTGTAACTTACAACTTGTAAATCACGTGGAGGTATTGTCCATATTTTACTTTTTGGGCAGAATACGAGTCGAGAGTGGAGTGATAGACACACCCGGGCAGTCCTTCCTAGTCCGAATGGGGCAGCTATGCATAACGACTCATGTTTAGCGTTTCAAGAAATACCCCCGGGCTAACTGCATGTTCTGCTACTGCTTCTTTCTAATGATTGACTAAAGTCCTTCACCTTTCACCAATGGACTAAACAGTGTATTTGAGAAGATAGGTAGTAATATGGGAATAATGTTGTGTTGAGTACAGGTGCGAGAAAGCTATGAACACGTGGTTAGAATATATGGCCACCGCGATGTTGCAATCCAATCCAAATAAAGTAAATGGCGTAATAAAACTGAAGAGATACTGTTGAGGGTGTCGTATAACATGGTTTTGATTGACATATACACATTTAGTTTGATTTCCTCCCTTGATATCGTACTATTGCATAGGGATCGGTACATGCTAATCAAAACTGGCAGAAATTCTACCCGTTGAATTTCCGAGACTACAGCCAAGACTTTCTATACACGTAAGACCGCTTTCGTATATCCATTTAAGGCGCTCCTGGTACCAGCAAGTGAAGCATGTTTAAAACAATCATAGTTAGTTTTTTTAAACATGTTAACTTTGCATAAAATCTACTTTGCTTGAAATGAAAATTCCAAATCATCGGTAATGTTTGAAATAACGCTAAATGTTATATGTAACGTTACATTTCATTGGCTGAGTGTACGTCCAATCAAAACCTGTCAGAGATTAGCATCTAGCCGTCATATAGGTATGTGCAACGAGGAAACAATTTAATATAAATTGTGCTGCAGTGAAACCAGCCTTAGCGTATCAATTCCGTCGACTGTTCATCGCACGTTGACTTGGTTACAGGAAATATGCATGGTAGATGACACATTGATCCTTGTAGGAGTTAGTCAGATAC
The DNA here is from genome assembly GCA_031761405.1 of Serripes groenlandicus. Classification (NCBI taxonomy): domain Eukaryota; kingdom Metazoa; phylum Mollusca; class Bivalvia; order Cardiida; family Cardiidae; genus Serripes; species Serripes groenlandicus. The sequence goes on along the minus strand of JASEVX010000014.1, from coordinate 49,443,953 downwards.
TTCTTATTGCAAGGAGGGACGAGAAGGAATTTTACAATTTAAACACTCAAGGCATAAAGACATGGATATTAGTTTTCTTAGATAAAAGATACATGCATATGAACTTTTGATGAACATTAGTTGTTCAAGGTAAACAGACATGATAAGGGACATTAATATAATAATTTCAAGGCAAAAATAAATGATAAGCTATATTTGGCGGATCATTTGCCATGCTTGACCTGTGCAAAAATGTAATATTTTATGATAAAAAAATGAAAATGTGTATAATTTATTATTCCACTATTTATGTACAATTATCTATTTAATGAGACATCGATCGTGATTAATATAAGCCGAAATATGTAAAAGAAAAAGGTTTCAACTCAATTTTAATTCAATTTTTATATCATCCAAGTGTGTACAAGAACAAAAACATAAGGTATATAAGAATAAGCGTTACAAACGGTGAAATAAAATGACACACATATATATATATATACATAACAGAATATGGAACAACTACGGAGCCCCTAAAGTGACATTCAACATATGTTTTTAGTATGCAAATTAGCCGTTTTATACCGTTAAAACGAAATAATTATTTAATACAAACGAAATAATAATTTGATACTTTTTTTTAATTTGCAAATTAGCCGTTTGATTTCCTATTTACGAAATAATCATTTCGTTAAAATGAAAAAATAATTCGATACATTTTTTTAATATGCAAATTAACTGATTTATTTCGTATTAACGACATTTCATGAACTTTATAAGTGAACGTGTTAGCCCTTTTATTTCGTATTTACCATATCCCATGACATTTCATGAACTTTATAAGTGAACGTGTTACCGAGTTTCAAAATGGTTTTAATATGCAAATTATCTGTTTTATTTCTTAAAAACGAAATAATAATTCGATACATTTTTAATATGCAAATTAACCATATCCCATTGAAACTATATCAGATGTATTGTATGGTCATGTGACATCATTCATCGTCAAAATGTTCAAGGTCAAGGTCATATTTTGGCAGAACTTGAACTTGTTTAGGTAACTTAGCCTCAAAACTTAACCTTGGTAATATCTCAGCAACCCCTGATGAAATATTTTATCTGAAATAATGTCAGATGTATTGTATGGTCATGAGACATCAACCCTCTGCGCCAACGAGTTATGTCACTACAACATTTTTCAAAGTATTTGGTATGACCCGACTGGGAATCGAATCCTGGTTTCACAGTTTAACCAATTTATCAACATAGCTTTTAACACAATGATCAGGATTGCAGTGCCTCGTAATCCTTCAGTTTGTCCACCTGTATTCCACACCTAGTCAATCCTTATATATTGTTGTAGTTACTGGTAGTTGGTACTTCATAGTCTGCAATGTATAAGATAACACAATGATCAGGATTGCAATGCCTCGTAATCCTTCAGTTTGTCCACCTGTATTCCACACCTAGTCAATCCTTATATATTGTTGTAGTTACTGGTAGTTGGTACTTCATAGTCTGCAATGTATAAGATAAACAAGAAACGCGGTTTAGCCATTAAACCTGATTTTCAACAGTGACCATAGAAAATATGAGCCATCCCGCGAGAAAACTAACATTGTTGACTCAACGTAAAGTATCGACCCAGATCAGCCTAAGCATGCCGCGCAGGCTAAACCGGACAAACAATTTTCGCCGAATCGAAAAACGACTCCACATTCTAATAACCAGGTTTACAAAAAATGAAATATCTAGACAAGACTGAAACGTCTACAATCTGTCTATGGGGTAATTAATTGTTACGGGTATTTGTTGACTCAGGTGTTAAGTAGAATGATTGAACATTGTCTTTCAATCAAATATCTGGAACTGTCAATAAAGGTGATTGATTAACCCCACGAACTGATTTATAAATATAACAAAGTCATAACTCAATGGGAAATTACTAAAACCTCTGAACGGATAGTGATAATCAAATCATGACCATTAACGATTCATGATTATCATTTGCATTTGAGAACCTGCAAAAGTAGTAGTTCGCTCCACAAAAGTCAATATAAACTGAGGAACCACAAAACAAACGATACAGTCATTCCAGTATGTATCCCGATATGCATTGTGGGGATACAATTATTACAGTATATATTATATACCCTTATATGCATTGTGGGGATACTAGAATTACAGTATATACCCTTATATGCATTGTGGGGATACTTAATTCCAGTATATACCCTTATATGCATTGTGGGGATACTATGATTACAGTTTATACCCCGAAATGCATTGTGGGGATGCAATAATTACAGTATATACCCCGATATGCATTGTTGGGATATAATAATTCCAGTATATACCCTTATATGCATTGTGGGGATACAATAATACCAGTATATACCCTGAAATGCATTGTAGGGATACTTTCATTACAGTTTATACCCAGATATGCATTGCGGAGATACATTAATTACAGTATATACCCCGATATGCATTTTTGGGATACTATAATTCCAGTATATACCCTTATATGCATTGTGGGGATACAATAATACCAGTATATACCCTGAAATGCATTGTAGGAATACTTTCATTACAGTATATACCCAGATATGCATTGCGGAGATACATTAATTACAGTATATACCCCGATATGCATTGTTGGGATACAATAATTCCAGTATATACCCTTATATGCATTGTGGGGATACAATAATACCAGTATAAACCCTGAAATGCATTGTGGGGATACAATAATTACAGTATATCCCTCGATATGCATAGTGGCGATACCATTATTCCAATATATAACCCGCTATGCATTGTGGGGGATACAGTATATACACCGATTCCTTGAGAGGATACACTAATTCTAGTATATAACCCGATATGCATTGTGGGGATACCATTAGTACAGTATATACCCAAAATGCATTGTGGGGATACAATTATTCCAGTATATACCCTTATATGCATTGTGGGGATACAATAATTACAGAATATGCCCCAATATGCATTTTGGGGTTACCATTATGCAACGCGAATTAAAATGCTATTCTTGATACAACTTGAATTCAAACCTGTAATGTCGCCATAGTCAGCTTCATCGTTTGTATCGATTTCCTCATATACTGGTCCTAGTGATGGGGTTAACGTTGTGTATTGAGCTGAAATAAAGAAACATAACATTGATGTATTAAATATATACCTTCCACACTCGTGACTGGTCCTTGTGATAACTTAACATATGTGAATAGAGCTGAAAGAAAGAAACATAATAACAATGTTTATATATGTATATATATCTTCCCTATTCGTGACTGGTCCTACTGATGGGGTAAAAGTTGTGTAATTAGCTGACAGAAAGAAGCAAAACATTGATGTCTTCATATAAACCTTCCCCATTCGTGACTGGTCCATGTGGTGGAGATAAAGATGTTCAATGAGCCAACAGAAAGAAACATTATATTGATATCATTATGTATTTTCATTCCACATTCATGACTGTTCCATGTGATGGGGTTAAAGTTGTGCAATGAACTGAAAGAAAGCAACCTAACATCGATGTCTTCATATATACCTACCCCATTCGTGACTGGTCCTTGTGGTGGGGTTAAAGTTGTGTAATAAGCTGAATGAAAGAAACATAACATCAATGACTATATATACATTTACCTTCCCTAGTCGGAACTGGTCCTAGTGATGGGTTTAACGTTGTGTAATGAGCTGTAAGAAAAAACCATAAAATAAATGGATATATAGAGAGATACCTTTCCCATTCGTGACTGGTCCATGTGATGAGTGTAAAGTTGTTTAATGAACTGAGAGAAAGAAACATAACATTGATGTATACATGAATTTACATTTTACATTCGTGACTAGTTCGTGTGATGGGGTAAATGATGTGCAATGGGCCGAAAGAGAGAAACATTACATCAATGTATATGTGTATTTACTTTTCGGATTCGTGACTGGTCCATGTGATGCATTCGTGACTGCTCCATGTGATGGGGTAACAGTTGTGTGATGGGCTGAAAGAGAGAAACATTATATCAACGCATATATGCATTTACTTTCCCCATTCGTGACAGGTCCATGTGATGGGGTTAAAGTTGTGTAATGAGCCGAAAGAAAGAACATAACATCGATGTCTATATGTATTTACCTTCCTCCTTCGTGACTGGTCCTAGTGATGGTGTTAAACATGTGTAATACGCTGAAATAAAGAAACATAACATCAATGACTATATATACACCTTCCCTATTCGTGACTGGTCCTAGTGATGGGGTTAAAGTAGAGTAATGAGCTGAAAGAGAAGATGAGCAATTTTAGTTTTCATGATACATAACATCGATGTACACCCATATACCTCCCTCATTCTTGACTGGTCCTAGTGATAGGTTTAAAGTTGTGTAATGAGCTGAAATAAAGGAACATAACGTTGATGTATATATATTTACCCTCCCTATTCGGGACTGGTCCTAGTGATGGGGTTAAAGCTGTGTAATGAGCTGAAAGAAAGAAGTATAACTTTTTCATATATACCGTTCCCATTCATGACAGATACGTTTATGTGGTTAAATTAGGAAATGTGTAATGAGCAGACAGAAAGAAACATAACACCTTTGATTGACTGGTCTTAGTGGTGGTGTTAACTTAGACGATAAAGAAGATATAAAGATGTTGTTTGCCATTGGTTGAAGATATTATATTTTGTAAAGCAACCAATTCGCCTTTTAAGAATTGTTCCTGTAATGAAGTCTTTGTCCTTTTGAAAGATGCTTTACGACGCTTTCAAAAGTCTTGTCATATACCGACTGGTTTTGAAAAACATAAACACAAGCAGAAATGCACGATTTTTAACAACATTTACACAACCAATTATACATGACTTTAACAACATGTGCGAATAGTCTAGATCAAATTCAGACTGAGCATTCGTACTGTCTAATCTTTTTCAAAATTGTTCACTATTCCGGAAACAATGTCAATTCAAAACTAACAATTCTTTAACCCACATATATAGGCGCTTCCCGGTGCTTCTGTTGCTGACGGCAGTTTAAAACATAATGAGCAACTTCTACTTTAGCCACAATGTTTACAATTATATCAAAATATTAAAAGAATATTCTTTCATATATAGAGATATTTCGTTACCGTGCCCATATGTTTTCAAAGTCGTCTGCTGTTTGATATTTTGAATGTTTGAAAGGATGGTTAATTATGTAAAAGCGTGTTAAATGGCATTGATGACGGAATCAGTTTCAGAAATGAATTCCACGGGATAAATGTTAACCAACAAACCTGTAGATTCTGTTGCACTATCGTTGCCTGTTACACTGGGGTTGCACGGAACTGAATAAAAAGATGTTTGTGAACATGCATATATATACAGTCAAACTTTGTTTAAGCAGCCATTCCTGATAGGGTCAAATTGTGGCTGCCGCTGCCTAATATAAGTCAAAGAAAAAAGAAAATGTTGTTTTGTTTAATCCTCAAGTTGCTGATTAACAGAGGTGACCGCTAACGTACGTTCGACAGTACCGTGAGAACTACGTTAGCGGTCACCAGCTCACCTACCCATTGCTTTCTCAAACCAATACTCTGAATAACAGCCTTTCTAAGCAACTGGCTGCTTTTCCACATAGATTTTTAGCCCATTGGTGGAAGACAGATGTCGTTTGTCACACTGACTTTTGGTAAACGTCACAAAGTATGTTCACCGAGCTGGGGTTCGAACGCCAAACTGTTGAATTGATAGCAGGCGTCGCTTTCGACTGAACTGCCATGGCTCTTCCTGCACTGACTTAAAGTAGGCGCTTCCATGTTCAACATCGGGTGACTCCATTTTTTATGTAGCAAAAGCTTAGGAATATTTTGATACTAAAAGTGAACAAATACAGATTCAGGTGAGACAGATCGTTACGAGCTGAGTCAAATGAATCTGTATTGTTTGCAAAATACAATATTGCCATTGGCGCTGAAAGAGATAATATTCAATCATAAATGCGAGCAATTATAACCATCTCCGCACGTTTAAACCTGTTTTACGAATTACTCGATATGCATAGATCCGTTTAAAGCATTGCCCGGTCGTGTCAAATATTTCGGACAATATAAAGTAAATAGGAATGATTTCAAACGAATTGCTGTTTCTGTTATTATTGGAATCCGACGTGGCCAAATCTAAAATCCCACAATACGTATGTTCTATTCTTAATTGATTGTCAGTGTGCCAAATCTAAACACCCTGCAAGACTGATAGATTATTTGATTACCTGATTCGCTATATAAATACAAATCTGTTATTTACAGCTGTTTTACATGAAAGCTATCAATTTGTCTTGGATTGAACTATTTCCCGGTCAACAGTATGAACTGTTTCCCTCTCGAGCTATGAAGTCATTGGAATTTCCAAACTTTCCGTATTCGATTCGCGATTTTACAGAAATTCTCAATGGCGATACGCAAATGTCATTGGCAAGCGGAAAGTAACGATCATTGCTGAATTGAGAAAATGATTGAGTAACTGGGATTCATAAGACGTAAACGAACAAAATGCCAAGATTCAACGATATTTCAGAAAGAGAACTGACCATTTTACTTGAAAACAGGTTTTTTCTATTTTTGTTAAGATAAACTCGAGATCAAGTAGACAAACAGTTATTACCTAAATAACCATAAAATAATGGTATACTTAATTGGATGTTATTGTGATTTCCGCCAATTATTCAAGTTATCGCCAATTCAAAGTATTTAAAAATCAGTCAAACATTTAAAAGGCAGTAAATGCAAATACATACCATTATCTATCGGAGCATTTTCATATATAACACTCCTTTCAGGATCGGCTTCGTTCCTTCTGAAAAAAAAAAACATAAGCTTTATCAGTTATTTCATTGGGCCGTTTCTAATAGTATTTCAGATGTGTCAAAGTTACTGAACACGTTTTTTTTTTACATTAAACAGTACTTTGAAGCCCAAGGGTGCATTGTTTGAAAATTACGCAATTGAATAATACAGTAGAGAATTAATTCACAAATACTTCCCATTTTTAAGACAGAAAGACGGCACTGACAACGTCGGCTGCTACATACACGTTATAACAACGTTGACTGTATCAGACGATGTATGTATGTCTGTAAAACATATAGAAGGACACAAAAGTATTTTGAGAGACTATGCGTATGCAAAAGCTTGTCTGAACATAAACAGATAAGACCACAAATCGTCTGACGAACTCATGTACATGTATATGTAGCCAATGTATGTGTATAAGGGGACACGTATACTGCCTTGCGTTAGAGCTTGCTTTTTTAGCGACGTGGTAGATCGTTCCACTTCGGACCAAGGGGTTCAAGGTTTGAGTCATAGTAAGGTCGGATCTTTTAGGACTGTTACAATGGCTCCCAACATAGGACTACATAAAAGAAGTATCTGGACAACAATTCACAACTTTCTCAGACACCAGAAATTTGGAGAGGGTATATCTAGCCAATGTATATGTAGAAAGGAACACTTAAATTGTCTTGTATAGCGGCGTAGTAGAGCGTTCGCCTTCGGAATAAGATTTCTAACGTCAGAACCCTGGTAAGGTCGGATCTTTTACGACTCTTACATTTATATATATATATATATATACGATATGCACAAATTTGTACCAAAAACAATCAACTATTGGTATTGAAAACACGGCCTGTTATGATAATTTTTTGTCAAATAATGCAGACACACATACATTCTGTTTTTGGAGTAATTGTGGCAATTGTAGCCAATTTCAAAAGTTGTCTGCTGCAGAGGCCCAGAAAGGGTATATTCTCGTATGTGGGAAATGGTTAAAACCGTAAATGGAGAAAATTAAGTTTATTAATGTGCAATTTCACCTTTTGCCTCAAATGGTTCAACAGTCGTCTGTTGCAGAGGACAGTCAGGGTATATATGTGGGAAAGGATTAAAACCGTAAGCAGAGAAATTTAGGGCAATACATATCAGGTCATAACCTGATTCATTGTTAACTTAAACTGATATTGGAGAGCGTTTCCTTTCGAGATATAAAGACCCAAAACATTGAATGGGTAAACAAATATGAAAGGTAAAGGTGTTAGAAATATAGAACACGAGTATACTGCAAAAACACCACTTTCTTATATTGTTTCATAACAATGTCGAAAGAGCAAACGTCCTTTTTTCGTTCCCGCAATTACATTACATAGAAAAGGAAATGAAGCAGATAAGGAAACGAACAGAGCATATTCTGGAGTACCTTCCTCTTATTACTACGTAATATCCACTCTCTTACATACTCGGTTATCATTACATTCACATAAGAGTGAGTGTAAGGAACGGTAACTCTACAAAGGAGATTTCGTAATATAATAAGATGTCAGGAACCAGACTACATCTAGCACGCCTTATGTTGGTTCCCGGTTTGATGTACTATTGAAGTTATAACACGTATGAGGCCGGTTACCAAATTATGTAGATTGGTTATCTATTTTACTGTTTAGATTAGATACATTATTCATTTCGCTAAACTAAATATGTACATACATTGAATTGATATCAAAACATGTACAGAGAATGTAGAAAGGATATTTTAAAAGTCATTTATCTTAAATATATAAACTTAGTAAGGACGAAGAGAAATCCCGGCATGTGGTCAACCTGGCACATCTCCATGTGCTAACTTTCAAAGCGTTCCTACATGAAGCCGCATACTGGCGACTTCCAATAATAAGTTTAGTAGTAATAATAATAAAAATTATGATAATAATAAAACGTGACTAAAGTCGTACCGTCTTCTCTTGATGAAAATGAAAACTAAGACTGCAACTATAATAAACACATTAAGGATGGCAGATCCTACAAGTCCTCCGACGACACCATTGCCCTGGTTACCGCTTGTTTGTCCTGGAAACAGGTATAGATCAGAGTCAACCCAATTATGTGTCTGGCTTCACAAAGGGCACTATGTTAAAAGCATGTGCAAATGTTTACTATCAAATATAGATAAAATAATCAACGACGACATTTCTTTAACAAAACAAAAAGCACGAGTTGAAATGCATGTGCATGTATAATTAGATTATATAATCAACGACGACCTTTCCTTAACGAAAGGCTCAAGGATTTTGATTATAAGAGGATTAAAAGAATTGCAAAACCTCACAACGCATAACGCCAAAGAGGGAAAGCCATTACTGCCTTTTTTAAATTTAAATTAAGTGAAACGTCAAAAACATCTGCAATGTATTACGATCAAAATAAGTTTAATTGATCAACATCGATCTTCTACAAAGTTTTCAACACAATTCATTAATGGAAATACTTTCCTTTATAGAGATTTTACATATGTTTGTCTATATGTTCTCAAGGTGTCTGCTGCAGATGTGTTGTATGTGGGAAAGGGTTATTAACAATCCTGTGGTTTATTGACTGTTGATAACCACGTAGCTGTCTGAAATCTTATTATTATAAAGCTGTCGGCTTGATTGTCTTTGTCGAGCCCGCTTGCGATGAGCTCGACATAGATGTCACAATGGCGTGTGTGCTACTTCCATGAGTTCGTCAGTCTGAATCTTGTCCGGCCCGTATCTTAACCATGCATCCTAGGATTTCAAAGAAATGTTGCTCAAACGTTTACCGTGATGAGGCAGCGTGTCGCACACATGATCCAGGCCTGTACCTCAAATGGAAAGGTCACACTTAGAGGTCAAATGTCAAAATGAGTAATATCTGATGGGATTGTACCTTGTTCGAGCAACATGTCAACCATGCATCATAGGCGTCCTAAGTTATCGGGCACACATGTTCACCAAGATAAGGGGTAAAGTGTCGTGTATAAGACTAGGCCTGTACCTCAAAGGTCAAGGTCACACTTAGAGTTCAAAGGTCAAAATGAAAAGCCTTGCATCATAGGATTCCCAAGTTACTGGACACACATATTCACCATGATCAGGTGATGATGTCAGAAGTGAAAACAATTTTGCAAAAATGGAAGTTGCTCTCTATTCACCCTTTACCACTTGTATATGTGGTTTGACACATAATTAACTAGGCCCTTAATTAACGAATATCAGGTCAACTCTCTGTCAGTCTGTGTTTCAATTGCATGAAAGAACACTCTGTCTGTGACACAGCCTTTGGGGGCGTGTTCGACAAGTTGCCTGTGGGCATCTAGTTTGGGAAAAATATATAATATATAGAAAACTGCAACAATATATTTATCAATGTTGTCAAAAGTTGTCTTTTTCAGAAAAGGTGCTGAAATGATGATGTGTTCATGCAATTCAATTGTAATTTTATTTTAGAGTAAAATAAAGTTCTGACAGTAACCATTTTATAAAACTATAATTGAACGTAATGTTCTCACATGAATTTATGTTACATTGTAGAATTAAAAGTCTTATAAACGTGTATGTATTATTTATTATTTAGTAGACAAGTAACACAGTTTTGATTTAGTAGCATCTCTCTATTGATATTTTACATTTTGTACAATTGTGAGTTTACAATTTTCGGTCACCTGAGAATTGCAATGTATAAGTCACATTGTTTAACTTATAAACCTGCACTTTCGAATGTTATTACAATGAGATGACTCAGTGATGCACGTACGTATGCGCATCACTGATTTACATCAACGCAACCATCATTCTACGTTCTAGAGTGAATGAGCAATCAAGGTTGAAAGTGTAGTGCAATTGAGTTAGAGATTAATCATTATCATATATGCCTATATTTGTATTAATGAACATTTTGTCAAATAATGAAATTGTTCATTATGATCAATTTGTTTTTGTTTTTCTTACAATGATTTTAAGGAAATTTAACTTTTCTTTGGAAAAAAACCAAAATGTGAAGGAACTACATGGAATTGAACGGACCAGTTAAATATAAGACATCATTGAAAACAACCACTAACCTAATGGATACTTAAGTTGTCTTTCCTTTCTATGATAATTAAGTCATTTTCTTTGAAAAAAGATTAAAATTCAGAGAAAAAATATGTTGCATCTGAGAAGTTGGTAGCATTTTTTTAATAGAGTTGCAACTTGCAAACATGGGGAATTGGGAATTTCTATTTGATCGTTTTTAAAAATATGTATGCTGCAGAGACATCGAAACTCACAAGTACAGTTCATCCATTAGCAACGGGGTATTACAAAAGAGGGCCAAGTTTGACCTGTAACGCATATCTCTATAACTGCTAATACATTCAACATGCAGCTCATTGAGAATCAACAAGAATTATCTTCAATTTTGCAATCTAGTTTTTGATAGGTTTAGTTTTGCTGTCTTACACCATTTTTAGACGATATTTCAGTTATATCATAGCGACAGTTTACTTATTTATTCTCTATGGGTAAACACTAGTTACTGTAATTTGCCTTGTCCAAGGGCACTCAATCATGGTGGTTGTGATTGAGCATCAAACCCGAGATAAGCAGTTTGAAATCCCCGCAAAAACCACTCGGCCACAGAATTGGAAGGACATAACCTATTTTGTACATATAGCCCAGATGTCATAAAGAAAACTATTCTGACAAAGGGTTTCAACATGCTTAATTCGAAAATGTGGTCTATTAAGTGATCAAAATATTTTATTCAAATGTGGCCTAGAGACCTTGTGATGAACACATGAAAACACAATAAATTTAACTTACATATAACCAAGTCAAACATTCTAATCAAGTTTCATCGATCTTGAGCTTAAACGGTGGTCTATTTAGTGGCAACTAGATTTTTCTTAAATTTGGTATGGCCTTATTTTGAACACACGACCCATATTAGAACGTAACTTAAATATCACCATTCAAACATTCTGGCAAACTTACATTATTATACAGTCAAAATATTCACCTTTTAGAGTGTTCAATCATGATTTTTCTCAAACCTACCCACACTAGAGTGCAATATTATTGAAAATCGCAAGGCCTTCACCGAGAAACTGCTTGAAACTTTGCAGGATTTTCTACACAATCGCCGCTACAGTGCCTTCGGCGCTTTGATTATAAAGAAACATCCGTTCCATGAAATTGTTCATAGTTAAACGATATAGTCGAATTCAACTATAATATGTTCGAGAGTTATCGCGAGTCCCCTGTATGTGTACTTTTTTATAATGACCTTTTAATCATGACCTTTCTGTAACCCTCAGTGTTTATACACACAAAGCATAAAAGTGCGTTTATCAATGAAAATTCGTTAAAACCATATATAAACGTTATCTATAAAGTTTTCCGTGGTTAAATGGAACAGTTTTTAAAATGATATACCTGGCGTATTTTTGTCAAAGCATGGTGTTCAAAACTCTTAATTAGGAAATGAAAAGCATTTGGTAACACTTACCGTCTGTACATTTTGATCCAGTCCAACCATTAACGCATCCAGATTTGCAATCACCATTATTTATACTGCATTGACGGAGGCCATCATTTGCGACACAGTTCGTACTGCATTCCCTTTCACATGACGTACCGTAATGGTTGAGTGAACAAGAGTTGCATGTCGATGTATTGTATCGTTCACACGAATCACAATTTGTAGCACACGCATCATTGCATCTCAAGCCTGACCAGCCATCTTTACATCCATCTGCGCACCCTCCACCGTTGTTAAAACATTTATCAAATAGGCAATTGGTATTACATTGAATACATTGCCCATTGTTAAGATGATAAGCATCTGTGCAGTTTTGGCAGGAGGAACCAGTACGTCCTTCTGTACATGACGTACAATTAGAGATACTGTTACATGTAACACATTCGGTATTACATCGTCGGCAATTACCATATCCTGCATACTGATAATATCCATCTGCCCAACCATAAGTACAGACGTTATTGGCACATGACCCATTGTGACATGCAACACAGTCAAGGTCACATCTCGGTCCATAGTATCCTGGATAACATACATAACAATACCTTCTCATTGAACAATTGGCACATCTTGGTTGACACCTGTAACACCAGCCGTCTAGTAAATAACATCCGACTCCACATGACGTACATGTATCACCATTGTATGAACACCGGCTTATCTCGCCTGAAAAACGAAATTATTGTCACGTGTTGCGTTGTTCTTTCCATATTGTCTTAGATTGAAATCCTCAGACTAGCAAATATATGATAAAACTCACGATGAGCAATTAATCCAGTTTGGAAACCTATTTAATCAAATCATGTGTATCGTATCGTATTTGTTTAAGGAAAATAATTTGCTTATCCTCAGTATTACAGTTTTCTCTAAATCGTGTTCACGAGATAATTTAGTAATTGGCTTTAGTGACCTTGACTTTTGACCTGTGACCATGAAAACTAAAATTGCACATCTTCTCATAATGGCGAACATGCTATCAAATATTATTAATTATTACCCGCAGTTTTACAGTGTTCTTACTGTCCTGCTTTACGACATCATCTGATAATTCAACCCAATGACCTTGTCTTTTGACCCCTGACTCCGACATTAATTAGGGCTCATCTTCTCGTAATGTGGAACATGTAACCACAGTATGATATTACTCAGTAGTACGGATTTCTCTATATCGTACGCACAACATGGACACACACAGGCACAGGGTAACTAAATCCACCTAAGACATGCGTGGGGTAGTGATTAAGGTTACCTTTGATATCAACTGGAAACACACAAAGCAATCCACAAACTATCATCTTTAAAGTCAGGCAGATCTTCATTTTTGAGGATTTTGCCCAAAGTGTCTCAACTGAAAAGATAATATGACATTTTATCATCTTCATTTACGCTATCATTACTACTTTCATTTTAAGCATACTATGATGATGACAATAATGGCGATCATCATCTGGATAACACTGGACTCGTGATAACTCAAACATGAGAAAATTCGAAAATATCGTTTAACTCGAAACAATAACTGGAACACAACCTTCTGTTGAAAACAGTGTTTTAGCAGTTCTTAGACGAGCAATTAGAACTGCTACTGCGCCATTGTCTTGATTTAATTGTATCACCGTCTTCATTTACAAAATCAACTTCTTTTTAAACAAATTATAATGAATTACGAAACTGTAAATACATTCATTTGAACAAATATCGATGGATTCCTCAACAAGTAATTTGTGGTTCCATAACAACTACTACTACTACTACTACTACTACTACTATTACTACTACTACTACTACTATTACTACTACTACTACTACTACTACTACTACTACTACTACTACTACTACTACTACTACTACTACTTCTACTATTACTACTACTACTACTACTACTACTACTACTACTACTACTACTACTATTATGATTATCATTCCTTCTAATACTACTACTACTGCTACTACTTCTAACACTAATATAACTACTACACTACTACCAATACTACTACTACTACTACTACTAATATAATTACTATTATCATTACTACTACTACTACTACTACTATTACTACTACTTCTGCTACTACTTCTACTACTATTACTACTACTACTACTACTACTACTACTACTACTTATACTATTATTATTTATATTTATATTACTACTTATATTACTACTACTGGTATTCCTACTACTACTGCTACTACTAATACGTCTACTACTACTACTATTACTACTACTACTACTACTACTACTACTACTACTACTACTACTACTACTACTACTACTTATACTACTACTCCTACTCCTCCTCCTACTATTACTACTACTACTACTACTACTACTTCTACAACTATTCCTATTTATTATAAACTATGATATATGATTACTATAATAAAACAAAAATGCTGCATCCATATGAATTAATATTTAATAAAATCTTGACCTTACATGGTTTGACAACTAGAATATCCCTTTCACTAGTTGTTTAAAATCCTGTTCATGTATAAATTATTTGTGGTTTTCAATTCACTTGAGCAGTGTTATATAATTATTTTCTCCATACGAAGTTAGATGTCGAACTTGGAGCCTGGGATGCCGCAATTCTACATCAATCCATTGTTTGTTTTTTAATAGGTCAAAAGTCACGTGTTAAAGAAAGTATTGTTCAATGCATCACAATGAGTGACGTTCGATTTCGTGTGAATCTTTTTATTCCTTAATCGTATACTTCATATGTTATTTAAAAGTTGTCTGCTTTCAAAATACTTTGGAGAGCGAAAAAATTCGAACATGTCGAAGAATTAGTGGAAAACTTTGTGGGCAAAGGAAATTTTTTCCTTTGATCATAATTGATATAAATTCTTCCGTTACAAAGTGTAAGCCTGATATGCTATTTTGCAATTCGATTGCTTTTACAATATTTAAACAAAAACAACATTGACATATCGAGGCATAAGTGGAAACTTTTTTGGGCAAAGGAGACATTATTTCATTATGTTATATAAATTCGTCCGTTGTAGTAAAAATGCGTAATCCTGATATGCTATTTTGCAATTCGACTGCTTTTAAAATGATTAAACAAAAACAACATTGACATGTCGAAGCATGAGTGGAAGAATTGTGGGCAAAGGATACATTTTTCCTTATTTTATTGTGTTCTATAAATTCGTCCGTTGTAGTCAAAATTTGTAAGCCTGATATGCTATTTTGCAATTGGATTGCTTTTAAAAATACTTAAACAAAAACAACATTTTTATATAGAAGTATGAGTTGAAAATATTGGGGTCAAAGGAGATATTGATTATTTTGGAGCAATTTCTAATTGTTATAACAATTCATCGGCTGCAAATTTCTCATTGGTGTAAGCCTGATATGCTTTATTATAAGTCGTCTGCTTTCAAAATGCTTAAATTCGTCGGCAACAAAGTTGTAAAAAACAATGTTGTATCAAAATGTACCTAACACAAATGTTAAGGCGGTTGTCAGTCGAATCGACCAATCAAACACATCTGTTAAACCTTCCCCACCTATAGAAGCTTTCTGACGACTCTGCAGCAGACGACTTTTGAAAGCAGTGTGACAACAGAATAAATTGCTCATAATCTTTTAATCTCTATTCAATGCTGTTAATGTTCCATGTATAAAGGTTTACACTCTTTTTAACCAGATATTTTTTGCAAACGTCTGCTGCAGAACTGTAGTATGTAGGAAAGTGTTTAACTAGCTAGCACACACCTGAGTTGTAGGTATGTTAGATACAGTTTAATATTGTTCTACTTGCAGACGCGTTTTGACGCCTCTGCAGCAGATGCCTTTTGAAAACATTGTGGCAATGAGCAATTATACGCTTTGCCACAATAATTTCAACTCTATTCAATAGTTAAACGGAAGATATACCCCTCGTGCCAACGGTTCCGGATTCGAATCACGTGATGAGCGGGATCCACGCTTTGGATTGTTCCACACAAACGGTGCGAGAACTGGTTAAGTTTTCAGGAAGCAGACATCGAGTAAATAAGTTTAAACGGAAGTTACACTGTATGTTTAACCTTAACCTAATACAGACGTTAGAAACAAACGAACAGTATCTCCTTTTCACATTATTCTTTCAAAATTACAGATATACATCTAGTTCTCTAAATTGAACAAAACGCCTCGTTCATGCACTGGATAACATTACAACTGTTGCACTGGTGTCAGGATAAGCTTACCAGCAGTACTGGTAAGGACACTGTGCAGTTACCATCAAATATGGCCCCTCTTCAGAATGAAATGAAATTTGTACAGTGTGTTTGCTCATATGCCCCCTTCCTTTAAAAATCGACATAAATGAAATCCGTATCAAGTTCATTGTTGAACACCATTCATTCTTCAAAAACTAGGAAGTTAAGAAAGAATATATGAGAGTCTTCCTTGCAATATCTTTATTTATTGTATCAACAATAAATATAATCACTAAACGTTTCTTCAAATACATTTATAAATTATAATACCTGACAAAAAAGAAACAATAAACACAAGTTGATATGGAAACTGGCCATTGTTACAACATATGAAAGATGAATCATGAAGCAATTTTCTTGTAAAACACAGACTTTCTTTATGAAAATGGATTATTGTAAATGATAATCTGTATATAAGAAAATAATATATTTACATGTATGCTTTTATTTCCATTCACAGTGGATGCTGAACTACAACTGCTGCACTGGAAACAAAACCATCTTATATATCAATGTTATTTTAACCTTGCATTCGCTAGAAAATGCATAGTCTTATACAGTTTTATTGCAATAAAATTGTAAAACATGAATGAATTATTATGTCATTAACATATTTGTGATATATATATATATTTATAAGGTATTGAGCTATGCTTTTATTTAGTAGACTTGTAATGTATAAGTCGTAGTCATCATGGTGTAATGAAAAGTGTGTGTTTGTGCATCCATATGAAATTCTTGAATCTGTATCTCCTTAATGCACCTTTGGATGGTCAAATAACTTGCCATGTTTGTTAAACTTGATATGATGATGTGTCTTATTCAAAACCTAAGGTTGTAGCTCAGAGGTCAGGGTCAAACATTGAGGTCAAAGGTCAACAATTGATGAAAACAGCTTTTCAATGCTATAACTTCTACGTTCATTTAAAGATTATCAAACAATTTGGATTTGCTGTTCAATTGAACAATATGGTGTGTTGTGTGCATGACCTAGCATAGTAATTTACTTGTCAAGGTCATATTTCCAGGTTAAAGGTCAAATGCAGTTGAAATATAATTGTTCAATGCTATAACATTCAAACATATATTACAGTCATAAATGAACTTACAAGTAGGCAATCAATTATAAAATGGATCGAGTCTGGGGTGTGACCTGCGAAATTGATGAATCAGTTCATGTGTATCACATAAAACACCAATGACTGCAGCTGAAAGATCAAAGTAATTGCAATTATTTAATCTCAAAGCAAAAATCAAGAGTGCCAAAATGGCCCTAAATCTATCACCTAAGTGAAAGTATAGTAGCAAATGTTACTGCCAATAAAAAGAAAAACATTATTAAGAGTGGGTAAGAACTGCAAATGAAACAGCTTATCAGTAAAGGACACTCATAATAATGCATAATCCTTTCAAACAATTTGAAAAAGGACCACCCCAGAAACACTCCTGTGAAGTTTGGTTGATATCAGTCCATTGGTTAGGAGGAGATGCCGTTTGAATCTAAAGTTCATTTGATCCCTTTTCTGGTGCCACTTGGTAGTTATCTTTTTCAATCAATCAACATGGCTTGAACAAATCATGAACATTGTCACTAAAGGAGCATTTCTGCTTAACCACCTTGAAACCAGGCAAGACCTATTATAACACGTCAACTAAACTATTTAAACAAATGCAATGGACTCGTTATAGCTCGGACATGTGTTAATTCACATATATCCTTTATCTCAAACCCTTTCCTTGAGAACGTATCTACCTTATAGAAACATCGCATTAATGATTGCTCAAATTTCTATCGCTGGTTGGCTTTTCCTAATAAACATAAAATATGAATAAATCATGAAGCTGACTAAACATCAATTTGATCTAATATGATTCAAACGATCAATCGAACTTGTCGATAACTCGAAGTGATGTATCTGTATCATTCAACTTCGATTCATCAATTAGTCACTGTAGTTAACGTGGTTTTCTTTAAACCAAAATAAAACATCTATTTATAATATGCATTCAGTAAAATTTAAATAACTCGAACACGCTAATAACTCGAACATGTCGATGACTCGAACAAGTAGATAACTCAAACACGTCGATAACTACTTCCAGATCATCATCATATTGGTTTGTTTACCCTCGCCTAAAGCTATTTGGCGAGCTGCCATTGTTTTCTACTTTCAAAATGTGTATGGGGACTATTATTTCATGATTTCAATATTTTACATATTAATTTCATCTGTTTCGATTATTACTTTCCAATTGCTTAACATTTCTTCCGTATTCTGTTTTAATAATTGTACATAGAACTATTGTTTTAAAAGTCATTGTTTCGTTAGAATAAATGTATAAATACATGTATTACTTGTTTGCTTAAAAGTAAATATGTTTATATCGTTCTATGTGTAAAATCAATAGTGTAAAAATCGTTTGATAGGGGGCTTCTGATTGGCTCAATTTGAATTTCTTTTTTCAGTAAAGCTTGCCTCTCCCCTCTTAATCAAGCAGAGCAGAGCCCGACCTAGTGTTTTGATAAGCCAATTTCCCGATACTTTTTATGAGTTTTGATGAATCAGGTCGTCAGGGCGTAAACCGAACAATTACAAAAGTGTAGCTTAGGAAGTTGGGGAAAGTGAACTTTTTTCTTAGCTTTGATGAATCGGGTCGTCAGGGTCGTAAACCAAGCTATTAACAAAGCGTAGCCTAGGAAGTTGTTGAAAAGTTATTTAATACAAATTAAATGTGTATAAATGTTTTGTAATAACGATAGAAGACATACCTATTTATGATCTTGTTGTTTCTTAAATCAGTTTACAATTTATTGATTCATGAAAATTGTTTTTTTTTCAAACACTTTACAGAGTTTTTTCAACAATAATAATGTTGGTTGCTCCCTTTGCGAATACGTAACCCCGTGGTACAACCTTGAAACGTATTTAATACTGACACAGCGCTTCCGCGCGGCATCAATAACTTTGTCTTTAGTTTTAAATAACTTGAAATTCTTTAAATTTCATAAGCTAATTCATCCAACGTTTTCAATTTGAACGCTTCTATCAGATGAAAAAGTTGAACCAAATGCATTATTTCGATCATTCGAACACACCGATATCTCGGAGTTATGTCTCTGTCCATGTCGAACTCGAGTTACCGAGAGTCAACTGTATTCTACATTTAAACTGTTCAGCTTGACGACAATTCCAGTGTCTCCTTTTTCCACAATAATTTTACTTTTAAATTTCCAACATTTTCACAGCTAATTCATCTGATGTGTTCATTTAAGGAAGCAGTAACCCAGATACATTATTTCTGTATCAAAGAAAACAAGCAGACGAAGACATTTATAAAGACATATTACACATCAGTGAAGCGATCTAGAGAAGACTGAGTCACACAACTTTAACTTTACCCTCATAAATCAAAAACCGTTCAACATGTTCATGATTAGCAACTTTGCCACATGTTTTCGATAGTCGTGTGCTACAGAGGCGTCAAAAAGCGTCTATACAGTCAAACCTGTTCAAACGACCAACTTTGATTAGCATTTGCCTGTCTACAGCAATCACACTTTTATTTTCCCAACTACTCATTTTCTGCGCAAATGACCCTGCAATTAAAGACCATCTGTGAACAAAGATCATAATGTTGCCTTTCCATGGGTGCTCTTTATACACAGGTTCCACTATATGTATGATAGGGATTCTCTTGCATGCAATGTGTATTTGAGTCAGACGTCTTGAATGACGAGATCAATTTTGAAAACATTGTGTCCTTTCAATATTGATAACCATTTATTTATATAGATTTATTGACTTTTTCTTTTGCTTAGATGATATCAAAGTCATCTGCTGTGGACCTGTTATATGTTAGAAAGGATTGAGATATGATTGACAATGAGATGCATATGCATCATCGTTTTGGTATGTAATTAGAGCAACTTGAGGGACTACACTTCTTGGTTTTTATTAATCAGAACCAAAACGGTTGCATAATGGCACAAATTGGAGTGCTGGTGGAACTATATGTATGTATGTATAGTTTTTTTGGAACGGAATTTAAATGTTATATTTTGTAATAAAAACAGTTTTTATTAGGTATATTTTGTTAAATATAATGTTGAAACCATGAATCATAGTTCTCGGCAAATAATACTTTTTAGAGTCCCTATTCAGAGCTAAAGATACGGGGGTTTTGCAAGTTCAAAATTTATTATTTGACCCTATAAAACTATGTTGTTGGTACTCAAAATAGTCGTTTCATTGAGACAATTCTTTTGAGTAACCACATCATAGGGTTTGGTTGGAAAATAAGAGAGATATTTTTGGAAAAAGGACTGTACACCTCTCCTTTTTTGGACGTTTGAAAATATCTGATGTAAAAAATGTTACATCTCAGAACTTGGACGAAAATATTTAAAATAGAATTTAAAGACATTGTTGAAATTTGATAAATTGTATAATATTTTCAACTTAATCTAATAATTTCTCTTTTAATTTATTGATATTTGTCATATTATTTCCTAGATATTTTCAAAGTTGTCTGCTGCATATTTGTTGTATGCAGGCAAGGGTAAGTCAAAACGTTTTAATCTGTCTTTGACACTATGTATATAATATACAGCGGACGTCTTTTAAAAACAATTGTGAAAAAGGAGAAATTGATGGTGAAATGAAATTCCACATTTTTTCAACAATGTATTCAAACCTACTGTCTAAATAATACAAGTTATTAAACATTTTTACTCATATTGGTTTTCAAATCTGAAAAATCGTATAAAATATTATGTCATCTAAACTGTTAAAAGTTGTTGTTGTTTGTTGTTGTTATATCTCTTCACTATTGACCTGTTTGTAAAGATGCATATTAATTATGTCAACATAATCTTTTTTTTATCTGATTTGTGGAACTGAGGCCTGGTAACTCGGTCGAACTCGATAGAGACGCAGGCTGTTAATCCTGGGATTGTGGGTTTGAACCCCAAGCTCGGCTTGACAAAAACAATGCGACAAGAATCAGTCGTCTTCCAAGGGCTAACATCTATGTGGAAAAGTAGTATGTTGCTTGGAATGATTGATGTGTGTGAAGTTCTGGTTTGAAAAAGTTTTGAAACATTGTGGCAAAAGGAGAAATTTCTTGCTCATGAAGAGCAATTCCAATAACTATACTTTCACTTGCAGTGATTTGTAACATTTGTCTTCAAATGTTTTCAAAGTGGTCTGCTTCAGATTTGTTTTATGTGGAAAATGTTAAAATTTAATTCAGAAATGTTTACCTAACAATTATATTACACATTAGGTTAATACAGTGTAATACTAGAACTTTTAAATGAGTATACTTTACTCTTTGCTTATGTTTCAAACACATGTATATGTATAGTCAGTCGTATTTTGATTAAATAAATGTCTTTTTACGCCATCTTCAGCAATATTTCAGTTATATTGCAATGTATCTTGGGTAAATTAACAGTGCTTTCAGTATCACATACCCTGGCGCATCAGTCAAACTGCTATGATAACAGAGGTGTGGAGGTAGAGCGTCGGCCTCTCATACCAAAGGTCACGGGTTCTATACCCGTAATGAGCGGGTTCTGACTTTGGGATTTACCACACAAACGACGCGAGTACTGGTTAAGACTACAGGAAGCAGACATCAAACAAGATTAATATAAGCTGAAAGCTTGTTTCGCAATAAATGTAAAATAAATTAGTTTAAACTAAACTAAACTGAACTAAATTGCTATGACATATTTGGCACAATGATGAACTATGTTTCATTTCCCATAACCTTGGGTTTATTTTCTATGTTAACACATTACTTTACACAGACAATATTTGACACCATTGAACATGACTTTTGAAAACAATATATCAATATAAATCTTTCACTTTTTTCTAAATTCTTGAAACTGTTCGTCTGATGATTGTAAAGCAGACAACATTTGAAAAGTCATGTGAAGTAATGGGCTTAAAATTATATATGTATTCATTATTACTGATTTAACGGATATGTCTGGTACACTCCAAATAAAGCGTTTATTAACCCTTTGCCACATACAACAAATCTGCAACAGACGACCTTGAAATAATATTGAGGCAACAATGTGGAAAATATCAACAAATGAATGTATGATTAATGAAAAGAGTTGAAAACATTGTGGCTCAAGAGCGATATCTCCTTTTGTCACAATCTTTTCAAACGTTGTCTGCTGTATATAATCTGCAGGTTGGAAAGATCTAAAAGACTTTAAAATAAGTAAGAAAAAAATTGCTAAATCTCATGTTGTTTTATAATACATGTACATGAACAACAGCTTATCCCTTTTCCACATACGGACGTTTTCTAATGCCTTTGCAGCAGATGACCTTTAAATACATTATGAGCAAATTTGTTGTCACAAGTATTCAACTCTATTCAATGATTACATATTCATCTAAAGAGGTGAACCATGTTTTTGTTACGAGATTCTGGTCAAGGTCGTCTGCTGCAGATTTATTGTATACATGTGGAAAGGGTTATAAATGTTTTTCAAATATTTCATATTCAAAAGAATGGTTTCAAAATTGAAAAGGGTAGTCCCCCCCCTCTTCCCCCCCCCCCCCCCCCCCCCCCCTCTCCCTTTCCAATATACAATATATTTGTAGCAGATGACTTTTAAGACATCTAGGCAAAAAATTGGAAAATTGCTTTAATTCAAAAGTGTAATATAACCTGAATAATTTTGAAAACATTGTGGAAAAAGGGGGATATGCTCATGAAGAGCAATCTCTCAGTTTGCCACAATTTTTTCAGAAGTTGCCTGCTTTCGATGCAGAACAATGCATCAGCATGTGAACAAAAATAAACAATGTGCTCAGTATTTGTTTATATCTTTTGAACATTTCCCATTTGCATTATATTAAAATACTCAAAACCATATTATTTTTGTACATGAACTATGCTTCACACTTTTATGTACTTGATGGGGGAAATGTTATGTTACGATTGGATTGAAAGGGATTTGACAGCTTCATCTTAGATATTCATATACTGTATATACTATATGGGTTCTCAACTAGAGTTCAAGTTCTGGTCCTTTCAAGGAAAGCGTTCCTCGCGTGTATCGGTGCTTTACACTGATTACGTTAAAGAATCAATGTTTTTTTTCGGAAAGACCTAGGGTTTCGCACCCGGACTCCCTCGTATAAAACTCTGTATCCTGAACTTATCTGCACCTGTCAGATGCTTGTACATGATAAAGTGTACGCTATCAAAACGGGCATTTAGAAGCCAAAGAGCTTATGCTCAATCAGAGCAATTGGTCTCTATAATTATATTTAATTACATTAAATAAGATTTATAGAAATATTCTATCGGGGCAAGAGAAAAACTGTGATTTCTAGTGAGAAATAATTTCTACGGGATGTTTTCAGCCATGGTGATGATATGGAATAACGTCATATATTAAACGTCCCCACCAAGTGTACACAACTGTTATACCAAGTTGGTCCAAACGTTCTTTTACAATCTTGTGGCAGGGGATCTGAATTCAACGAATTGGCAAAAATATTGTAAACATTGTGATAACAGTGTTCTTCTGAAGATGTGTCAAAATGCTTTAGCAAGTAGGAAATTGTTAAAACTAAATCACTGTATTTCGTTGACCAATAGGAATCCGCTGTGGCAGTGTTGTTAACGTTGAGATAAATAGTCATCTTGAGAGATAAATAGCCCCTTCGAGATAAATAGTCATGCTGAGAGATAAATAGACCCTTTGATATAAATAGTCATGTTGTGACATAAATAGTCCTGTAGAGATAAATAGTCCCGCTGAGAAAATAAATAGTCATGTTGAGAAATAGATAGCCCATTTGAGATAAATAGTCCAGTTGAGAGATAAATAGTCACGTTGTGAGATAAATAGTAATGTTGAGAGATAAATAGTCACGTTGAGAAAATAAATAGTCATGTTGAGTGATAAATAGTCCCGTTGAAATGATAAATAGTTCCCGTTGAGATAAGTAGTCCCGTTGAGAAGATTAATAGTATTCTTTTATTTTCTCTTTTGATAAAATTTTGTCCGTCGCTTGTCGCCAACAAATGCCTTGTTAACACTCAACAGGCTATAATTTGCATCCGTTCTTCATGAAAGTTTATCATAACATTTATCCTCATCAAATCTTAGACGAGTTCGAAACCGTGCCATATGAGGTCAAAAACAAGGTCACTAGGTCAAATTGAAGGTAGATTTTGTTAACCTTCTGGAGGTCTCATTTTTAAATTGAGCATGTTAAAACGTTATCAGAATGTTTGTCTTGATGATAAGTAGACCAAATTCGAGTAAGGGTGTAACACAATGAGGGTAGAGGTATAGATGTATACATGTGAGATATTAGATCCATGAGGGTATAACTATATACGGGATATCACGTGTATACGGCGCCAGCCCTGTACTATATAAATGTATGTTTTTGTGGAAGCGAGAGAGATTTGCATAGATAGAGAGACATTGCTTAGATAGAGAGACATGCAGAGATAGAGGGGGGAGAGGCATGGGCCATAGGGAGAGTGAGAGAGGATGGACAGGCCTGAGAGAGAGAGAGAGAGAGTCGTGAGACTCTAGTTTACCTATTTAAATAAATAAATGTATCACTATACGATCTCGTTTATTTACCTGTGTTTTCCTCGTGGACAATTTGATGTAGCTGGCCAGAGTGCTACAAGGGTCGTGTAGGCTCAGAAAGAACGTCACCTGGCCAAATTGAATGAAGTTCTTGTTAACACACTAGAGGCCGCACTTTTTTGCATCTGCAGCTCGAAATTGTATCAGAATGTTTGTCTTAATGTTATCTAAGCCTAGTTTGATTATGGGTCATATTGCGTCAAAAACTAGGTCACTAAGTTAAATTGAAGGAAAGTCTTGTTAAAACTCTGGAGGGTACATTTTTAACTTCAAACTTCGTCATTGCTTCGAATGCATGTCCTGATGATATGTCGACCACGTTTGAATATGGGTCATGTACGGTAAGAAAACTAAGTCACAAGGCCAAATGTAATGACCATCTTGTTAACACTCTAAAGTCCGCACTTTTTTCTTCAGCAGCTTCATATTTTGCCAGAATGTTTGTCTTAATGATATCTAAGTCAAGTTCGAATAAGGGTCATATTTAATCTTAAACTAGGTCACTAGGACAAATTGAGGACAAATATTTTCTATACTCTTGATACTTTTTATTTCAGCAGTTTGAGACTTTTAACATGTGTTTTGCATTTGAAATATTATTGCATAACTCAGGTGAACGATCTAGGGCCAAAATTGCCCCCTTGTTAGTTTTTAACCTTTCCCATGTACACAAAAGAAATATTGCAGTAGGCGTCTTTGATAAGATCCAAATGTGGAAATATCCGTATAAATGGAAATATGATTATTGAAAACAGTTGAAAACATTGTGGCATAAGGAAAATTTGCAGGTTTCGATCAATTTCTCCTTTTGTGACATCCTTTTCAAAAGTCGCCTGCTGCAGAGGCGCTAGAAAGCGTCTATATGTAAGAATTGATTAACTAGTATTTCGCTGTAATTCATAGGCCTCAATTTCGTTCATGGAAATGTCAATATTTATTAAACGAAATCCGTGATTTGCTTACCGTTAAAAAGTGTTTTAAATGTTGAAGCCTTTCGAAGAAGTCGTATAGATGGAAGTTCTGTTTCAGATTTGTCAGGGGATATTTAGGCTGTTCCCTCTAATTATCTCTCATTATTTTACCCTAATAAAGCCTATGCTTTTAGTGCTCAAAACATTCATCTTAGACGCTTCGTTTGAGTGAGTATCAAGATCATAGGGTTAAAGTTTAAGATATTGATTTTAGAACATAAGATACACACTTCATATACAGATATGAAACCGCCTAGGTGGTTAGGGGAGATTTAATAAATGGTAGCTATGGCTTTCCCTCCTTGGCGCTCAGGGTTGTGGGATTAGTATTACTACGGACTCGATGGTGTCAGGTAAATGGACCAGTATTACTGGTAATTTACTCATGAAAGGCTGTGATATAACTGAAAATCGTTGAACACGTTGTAAAACACCATGTAAAGAAACAAATAAAGCTCTGAGCTCTTTACATTATATTTTCAGTTCAAGATGATGGAGCACTCGCTCACAGTGGGGACGTTGTTCAGGTTCCCGCAACAAGTCTATCTGTATTATAATGAAAGTGTGTCAAATTACCTCCTTCAATCATTCAGGAAGCATCATCTTTAAGCGGAAACGGAAATTACAATATACCCACAAGCTCATAACCAACAATGCTATCAAGTACAAAATGGCCGAGAGACCCAACTGCACGATATTCAACAAACGGTTTAAAAATGTTCGGCATTTGAAATTCCACATGATGACCCACGCCGGCCTCCGTCCGTACCTTTGTTCGTACTGTCCGAAGAGATTCAGTCAGACAAACGAGCTGGACCAACATTTATTAACACATACAGGCCAAAGGCCGTTCGCTTGATCGAATTCGGAAATGTTTCACACAACGAGCAACTAACTATACACATAAACAGGCGCATGTGCGTAATATGATGTTGAAATAAGGGGCAACATAATACAGACATAAACAGGCGAACGTGCGTGATATGATATTGAAATAAGGGGCTGCGAAATATAGACATGAACTGTTATATGTGTGTGCTATGATGTTGAAATACGGGGCATTTAAATATAGACATGAACAGTTGCACGAGTACGCATGTGCGTAATATGATGTTGAAATAAGGGACAACACAATACAGACATGAAAAGATGCATGTTCCTGATAT
This sequence comes from Serripes groenlandicus, assembly GCA_031761405.1. Taxonomy (NCBI): domain Eukaryota; kingdom Metazoa; phylum Mollusca; class Bivalvia; order Cardiida; family Cardiidae; genus Serripes; species Serripes groenlandicus. Next base: position 49,416,591 of record JASEVX010000014.1, on the reverse strand, counting down.
GATATTGAAATAAGGGCGGCTAAATATAGACATAAACTGGTGGATGTGTGTGATATTATGATAAAATAAGGGGCAACTTGATATAATCATGAACGTACGCGATATCATGCTGATAGAATGCACAACTAAATATAGACATGAACAGGTACACGTGCGTGATATAATGGTAAAATAAGGGGCACAATAATCTAGACATGACCATGCATGTGCGCCTGCTATAGGTAAATAGATATAGACATGAATAGGTGCGCATCCGTCACGTTATGTTGGAAGACGGGGCAACAACATCTAGACATGAACAGATGCACATGCTGGATATGATGTTGAAATAGGGGCCAATTAAATATAGACATTAACAGGTGCACGTTCGTGATGTGGAGTTGAAATAAAAGACAACGGAATCTAGACAAGCGCGATATGATGCTGATATAATGGATAACTAAATGAAGTTATGAACAGGTGCACGTGTGCGTTTATGGTGAAATAAGAGAGAGGAAATATGGACATGAACAGGCGTGTGTGCTCAATATGTATTGCAATAAGGGGAGACTGAATACAGACATGAACAGACGTGTGCGCGTTATATGTATTGAAAAAAGAGGCGACTGAATACAGAAAGGAACAAGTGCATGCGCGTGACATTATGTTGAAATAGGGTCTTATTTATCAAATTGTCTTATTCTATTTTTTCTACAAAACATGTAGCTTTCATAGCTCACTCTGAGGACACGGGAGCACTTGTGGTCACCTTATGTTCGTCGACATCCGTGGTGCGTCCTTAACATGTTGCGTATTCCTGTATGTAAATTAAATCTATGGAAAATATACATTACACCAGTCTGATTCGTATTTAGGGTACATTTTGAAATGTAACGTTGCAAAATCAATTCTTTTTTTCGTTTTAACGCTTTTCCATGTTCATATGCGTTTTGACGCATCTACACAAACGATTTTTTGAAAACACAGTGTTTTCAAGTCTATTCGAAGTTTTTAATTATAGAGATTTGTTCTATTATTTGCCTACAAGTCTGTTGCTTATTTGTTGTGGTATGTTGAAAAGAGGGTTCACTACTTCTCATCGACTCGAAGGTTAGAGAGTCTCAGATGAGCGAACAAGGTCCTGACCCTCTTGTTTTATATATTTACAGCAAAATAGTTGGTTGTTGTATATTGATGCATGCGGCTGGTATCCCGTTGAAGACATCGAAGACTAATGTCGAATGTATAGAGTGTTTAAGTCGACAATCAGAGGTTGCCGAATTATACCTTACATAAGGGTCTCAAGTGGGCAAGCCAGGGCGGTCCTGACCCTCTTGTTTGATATATTTACACAACAACGGTTGCTTGAATGATGCATGTGGCTGGTAAGCCAGCATCGAAGGCTCAGTCTATAGTATGAAAGTTGACAATCAGAGGTTGTCGAATTATACCTTACATACGGGTCTAAAGTGAGCGATACAGGGAGGTCCTGACCCTCTTGTTTTATATATTTACACAACAACGGTTGGTTGATTGATGCATGTGGCTGGTAAGCCAGCATCGAAGGCTCAATCTATAGTATGTAAGTTGACAATCAGAGGTTGTCGAATTATTCCTTATATTAGGGTCTCAAGTGAGCGATCCAAGGCGGTCGTGACCCTCTTGTTTTATATATTTTCACCAAAACGGTTGGTTTATTGATGCATGTGGCTGTGTTTTATGTCGCCAATGTTTTGATCCGTTGTGCTTAGCGTCCGGGATTTGACACCCGGCGACACGATGGCCATGATGGAGTGCCCATGGGCAAAACACATTTCCTAGCATAGTACTGGTTTGTTTTCCCAGGGATCATGACAAATTGAACTGAAATTGTGATACAACTGAACTAATGTTCAAAACCCAATTGAAATAATAATAAGAATAATTTTGAAAAAATACATTAACCTCTTACAGACGCATTTTGGTGCAACTACAACGGGATACTTTTTTCTTTAAATGAGAAATTGTCATAATGAGTAAATTCTCCCTTTTCTGCAATGTTTTCCACTCGATTCAACAATTATACTTTTTTTTCATATTTTTGCCAATATGTTTACAGTCTGATTTGTCTGCTGCATATGTATTGTATAAGGGAAAAGGTTAAACTAGACTGGTAATGTAAGTAGAATCATTAGCCAATCAACCAATACAGTGGGTAATATAGCGGGATAACTCTTACTACTTACTGGAACGATACTTCTTACCACTTACTGGAACGATAACTATTACCACTGACTAGAAAGATAACTCTTACCACTTGCTGGAACGTTAACTCTTACCACTTATATGAACGATAACTCTTACTCTTACCTCTTAAAGGAAGGAGTTAGTCAATTGAAAACAATGTATTGGCAGTTCAGAACTCCCGGTGCGTTGCTTTCTCGATTGGACTTTTTCACTGGCTAGTTTTTTGTAAAAAGCACTTAACTATACTTGAATTGCGAAAATGAAAAAACAAATAAAACAAACAAAATTAGATGCAGAAATTCATCAAGAACTCTAAAGTAAGTTATGTTTGCCATTCGACTTTCAGACCACTGTTAATGTATAGGCTAAAGGTTTTATTGAAAACGGTTTTAACAGAAAACAATTACTTTGAGAAGTGCAGTGTATTATACAATAGCTGTTTTATTGTTGTTGTAGATTAATGTACATGTAGAAAAGAAACAAATCAAACCAGATATGTCTAAACAAAAGATGGAGCAAAAGATAAAGATGTAGCAATTAAGCTGTTAAATAAATTTGTAATAATCAATTAAGGATAGAAACGAGCCATGTTGTATGTTCTATTAAATTCACGTAAAGGATTCGCCATTGCCGTGTGACGTACTAGTGGTATTTAGGACTTGGCGTTCTAGTTAGATCATTGCTTGTGGTCGTCAAATACCCTTTCCACCATTGCATTGTGACGTACTACTACAATTTATGACTTGGCGTTCCAGTTCGATCAACGCCCATGACCGTCAAATACCATTTCCGCCGTTGCTTTGTGACGTACTAAGGGGATTTACGTTTTGTCGTTCCAGTTCGATCCACACTCGTGTCGGTCATGGTGAAGTACCATTTATAAATCACATTTCATAGACAGACATACAGACAGACAGAACATTTTATTCATGATGTGAACAAAGTTAATTGTCTAAACAAATACATGCACATACATATACATGACAGGAAAATATGAACACACATACTTAATTCGGAATTCATAGTCATGATGAATGAATGCATTGAACAGGAATTAAAAATGAATTAAACATGTGAATTACATGAACGTATTGAGGATGAACAATGTAAAAAAGTAGTACCGTTCTTTAGAAATAAAACACATTAAATTGCAATCAAAAGTAAAAAACTAGTTACGTATGAGTAAATGAATGAATGATCAATCAAGCAACCAACAGTTTTCTAAGAGGAAATCATGAAACATTTAATGTCTTTCTCAGACGTATTGCCTCTTTGATATAAAGCGCAAGACTATATATCTTTTTTAGTCGGGATCAATTGCGACCAGACTATTGCAATCGAAACGATTTTAACGGATGCTGACCGTACAGTCGCCAGAAAATAATGTGCGCACTGTATAATAGTTCACCAATTCTTATTGAATACTCATGGATGCCAAGCTTTGTTTTCGCTGAACCGTTAGGAATAAATATCCCGCCGAAAAATATCCAATATGTTACGTTTTTACAAAGGCATATAAGTTACATTTATTGTTAATGGTGTTTACGTATCAAAATAACTCTAAGTTGTGGAGAGTCCACGCTAGGTTCTTTATTCCGCATTGCAATACAAAAGGAAACAACTCCGGTATTATCAAGGGATAGTTAACATACACAGTTGATTTCATGTATTGTAACATGTATGCAGGTACTCAAACGCATAGGACGTTATGCTTTAAAGCACCAAACAAAATCAATATACATTTCTAACAATAAAAAACAGTTTATTTCTTTTTATTTTGTATGCTTTAAGTGTGTAAACGAAACAAAATGAACAGAATATTGACCCTTATCATTTTCCTTAACCCTGCACACAATCTTATTAATGTTTTCTTTGTTTCGCTTATTGACCCCGTATTCCAGTAACTTACCGAAAAATAAATTGATGACATTTTTGAGCCATTCGAGCTTAAGAAAGCACGTGATCTGCAGGGTGTGGACATATATATGTTCATTGACGAACACAAAAAGAAAAATACAAGACTGAGTACAGAACGAGATTTGAAGAATGTACAAAGATGGCTTCTTGACAACAAGAGAGAGCCAAGGTATATTTAAAATATTCCAGCTCACCACTTAAATGATCTGGCTAAAATGTTTATATGCATCAGAAAAAGTGATGGAACAAATTCTGAACCAATTTCATTAGAAACTATGAAAAAAACCATAGATAGACATCTAAGGGAAAAAGGGCTATGATCATTCACTCCGAGACAAGAGTTTTATGAAAGGAAATAAAAGCTTCGACTTAAAAGAAAATTGAATTGAAGAAACAAGGGATTCGGAGACAATCAAACCAATCCTGCCATATTTTATTGTGGAGCATTTGGTAAAAGTAACCCTAAAAGCTTTATTACAACCATATATGTTATGTTTTGAAAACTGTTTGGCTTGAGAGCTTGGTGATATTCAGTTGAAGGTATGTACATATCTGTAAAATTGTATAACTTATTTTGACAAGATGCCTTGCATATAAATTCTTTATGTATTTATAATGTATCCTTTTTTCTAAAAAGAGGTTCACATGATTATTATGAATGTCATTTAACTTATTGGAAGACGTGATACATTTATCATTTACATATGTATGAAGGTTTAAATGCATAGACCTAACAGAAGAGTGATACACTTAATTAAAGTTAAATAAGGTTCATATTATATATTTTAAGGACCACCAAAACAAAGAATAGTTCTAATTTTCAGAATTTCAGAGATACAATACCAAGGATCTACTCCTCACATGAAAAAGAGAATAAAAGGTAAACAATTTGAGAACACGAATGCATATAGTTATGAACAGTTCTTTCAGGATAATAATTATACTATAGTCTATATAGTTAAGGCTGTTAGATAACCTAAAAGTGCTGATTTATTTAAAAAATGATTCTGTTATTGTGTTTTTTTCAAAAAGTGTTCATAAATATTTATAACCAAATCACAATTTGAAATTAGTGAATTAGTGTGATGACTTCAATAGATATTGATTCAATACACACAATTTTTCTTATATTTCATTTCAGAAATTCAATTCATCTATATGAATTTTACATGCAAAAAGGGCCAACATCACAGATGACACATGACAGTCCCTTTTTTCTTACTCAAATACCCCTGACTAGAATCACAGATAGAGGAGAACCATGGTTTTATAAATACAAACATTTATACATAATTTACACTTGAAATATATTCATTCTTAGATTCTACTTGATATAATTTACTGTAATACAATGTATTGTACATACCAAGAATCAAAATAATGATGTTGTGTTTATACCTCATTAAATCTGCATTTCCAGATAAAAGAGAATAAGGAACTATTATTGTGTGTCTGCTGATTTGAATTTGGTAAACAGTTGCTGTTAATTAAAAGAAATATTGTTATTTAATATATTATTTGCAGCTATGCATGACAATATCAATTGATAATAGCAGTAACGTATTATCAAATTTTCATCAGGTTTTATACAAGGCCAATGGGAGAGAACACACTTGGGTCTAGTAATAATATACAGGAACAATTCTCCTGTATTACGAGCCCAAGGAAATCGTAAACCGTCCGTGACAATGGTGTCTGGGCAATTATGTACCGATTGTTCTGCTTGTAACCCTGTAAAGAGAACAATGGGGAAAACAGTCGAACCTGTGCTAAATACCACTTTGGAATAACAATTCCCTGTATATAGCGACTATTTTTTTAGTTTCCCAAATAGTAATTTCTGCATAAATGATCCTGTAAATAAGGACTACCTGTGAACAAAGACGTTTCAATTTGGAATCGAAACCAATTTGGAAACAAAATTGGCGTTGTGCGATAAATCGTCAAATTGAATTTATCAAAACAATTCTAAAAAATCGTTACTTTATCTTATTGCTCTGAGTGTTAAAACAGACATAATGATTGCATGATTATGGGAATCTTTTGTGCTTGGGCTCGTTCTTTCGGCTGAGTTCTGCACTCTCAATGTCGGGCAGCTGAGTCGAAGGAAATCGTCCAACACAACATTTTCCAATACAGATGCAATAACCTATACTATTGTACAAAGGGGATTAACCTTTGTTTTAAAATCAAATATTTAAATACAAATCTTCTTCTATAATTAAACTAAATATATCTGATCATGTGCCAAGCAGAAAAGGGGTTTCATGGCATATGCATATACCCAAAATAAATATTTACTGTACTTCTTTATGAAATATTAATAGCCGCTTCGAGAGCGGGATATCGAAGGATCGAATCCAAGTGGCGACGATAGGGTCCTTTCTGATAGTTATGTCTGGTTAGCCGCCATCTAGTTTAATTATGGATTTGCATGTCTGCCTGAGGCCTTTAGGTGGAGAACGTGATTTGTTGTACGCTGATTAATAATACTTACGTCAACGTATATAGCATTGATATAGTCTGACTAGGAATTCTTGCTATATTGAATAATCTTGATCTCATTTCTTTGTTTCTAGCCTTTGTTCGTTGGTTTGAACCTATATTCGGAACTCGGTCCTTCATTATTTTGTCCAAACACTGACAAACGTCTCAGTCACTAGTGTCGTTCATCCTCTATCAATGGGCGAAATAGTCTTTATGGAAAAGAAACTAGTTTCCCGGGAAAATGACTGCGTAGAGTACTGCTTAGAGAAATACAGGACAAATCCGTTAAGTGGCCGCCTATATATAACTGAACTACTGTTGAAATCGGCGTTAAATTCAAACAAAATAAACACTATGTATTTCTAAATAATATCTTAAGATAAAGCGGGGACAAATATACGAGGAGATATACACTGCTAATAATGACTTTTTTTTTAAGCATTTTGATAACAGGAGTAATTGCTTATCATGAGGAATTTTGCGTTTTTTCATATGATTATAATGCTTTAACCCTATCCAATAATTGTACTTTACCGTATAGAGTTTCTTTTATATATGTTTGCCCAGTTGATTTCAAAGTCGTCTGCTTCTGCTTTATATGTGGGAAAAGGTTACTTTAGAAAAACTTTTAAAAATCTTGTTACAACCACCCAACGAAACTTACTTACACACCCATCCCCACTCAACCATTCTCACCAAACTAACTTAGAAAAAACCACTCTCATTGTCCCGAGCATTTTGCCAATATTCAAATTATCATGACGAAAGTGTATTTTCATCAACATTTACCAGGAATCCGCCGTTGCCGAGTGGTTAGCTTCAGAGCTTCGAAACCGAGCGTCCCGTGTTCAATCCCCAGTTACAATGTACGGTACGACACTCATGGTGGAGTTTCATTAGGCAAGGCACATTTCCTGGCCTAGGCCTGGTTTGTTTACTAAGGGATAATGAATAAAGTAAACTGATGTAATCGAAATAATGTTGAAAACCCCAATAAAAAAACACAAAAACTACTTTGTATCCGATTTAGTGAAGCATGTGCCACGAATATAAAGCCAGACGAGACGTCGCATCCATGCCGTCTGACCAGGCTCTATAATGGTGCTGCCCAACTGAACATGTTTATAATGATATTCCAGAAACAGGCTATGAACTATTCCAAATAGATAGCCTGACAATTCTATCTGAATAATTCGGCATTGAGATGGTAAATATTCACATTATAGGAGTAATGAAGAATCAATTTTAAATTTGAAACAACACAAACAGTAATCATATGTGTACACAAAGGTCAGGATCACGTTAAATTGATCAAGCTATACAACAAAGTAATACTATAACTGCAGTATATTCATGCAACTGATACTTGTGTTAGACGTGACAAACGTTCCTTCCAGGATTACTCGCGTTATTCCTGTTGTTGAGGTTTTCTTTCCCATTTTTCTCGATTGCCTTCTTTTCTTCGTCATCATTTAGAACATAAACGGTTCCCAGAAGCTGCAACCGAATTCATCAATCAAACTATAAATTGTGTGTGGTAATGAATATTTGGATATTACCCTTTATTCTTTCCCACATGAAGACGCTTAATGACGCCTCTGCAGCACGAAGTGCTCAATGTGAGTTGTTGTGATCGCCCTGTGTCGTTCGTCCGTCGTGCGTCGTGTGTCCGTCAACATCTTCTCCACAATAATCAATGGGTCAATTGGGATGAAACTTCACAGTGAGCATCCTCTCAATGTACTCTCCAGAATTCCACTTCAAGTTTTTTAGATCCATGCATAATTCTGGTTTCCATGGCAACCAAACGAAAATTACTTTTAAATTATCTTTCTCACAAACTGGTTGGCTTATTTCAAGATTATTGTGTAAAACTGTTCCTTGAGTGACTGTCTATTTGATTCATTCAATCTATGTTGATTAATACATGGCAGCCAGGGGCATAATAAGGCTATAGTAAAACTTAAAAATAATTGTGTAGAAATGTTCCTTGGTTGACCCTCTGTCAGATTCAGTCAAGCCTTGTTGATTCGTTAGAAAACATGTCCACCAGGGCGGTGGGACTGTTTTGTCTTATATGGCTTTAGTGAAAACTTTAAAAATCTTCTTCTCCCGAAGTGTCTGGCCAATTTTCATTTTGTTTGTAGAAATGTTCCATGGATGACCTTCTTTGAGTTTCCTTCCAGCCATGTTTATTGGTAAAAAAAAACATTGCCGCCACGAGTAGGAGCTGTTAGGCCTTATTTGGCTAAAGTGACCAAAATCTCCTCCAAAAGTATCTGCCCAGTATTCTGTTCAAATAATTATACAGACAACATAGCTTTGAGTTGTTTCACCTTGTTTCACCTTGTGGCAGTGAAGCACTACTGGTCCTTTTTAGACTCAAATGTGTTATTGCGCTTGGCATTATGAAAATTATGGAATAAATCAGGTGAGCGATCCAGGGCCATCATGGCCATCTTGTTTATTCTATAATGTTGATTAATGTTTCATCCTCATCATCATCATCATCATAATAATTACAAATAACAGCACCATCAACAATACTCATACAAGTATTAATAATAATATATACCATCAACACTTATCTTAACAGTATTAATAGTAATATATAATATGATATAATATAATATAATATATTATAATATGATATAAATAAAATAAATAATTTTATTTAACCTTAGAAAATGAGAAAACCTACTTGAAATTGTTCTTGAATCTCATCCGTATTAACAGTACAGAAGTCCTTGCTGCCAATCTGGTCGAATGTATTGGTAAGTGAATGGCTAAGAGCGTAATGCAAGAACCGATACTGTTCCTGAAATAGATTTTACAGCAAATAATTAAAGATGCCTTTGTTTGTATTATGTTTTACGCCTTTTTTAACAAGTTTTCAATTATATTACAGCATGTCCTTGGAACTAGGTCGTGTACAATTGATTATTTTTTCTTGACATCAGCGAGTCAGTCATTATGATAACCTCGACAATATTGAGAGTCAAGGAGCGAAAGCCATTACTATCATTCATAAAGTATTTGATATGATCCGACGTTTATAACTGCTGCACTAGGAAAATATACTGAACCGTAGAATTGATTGCACCCCCACGTATAATAATAGCCCTCTTATGTTACAGGACACAAAACAACAGTTGATATACAGAATTTTAATATAGTAAAATCTGGTACAGTGCAAAAATCGAAACTCCATCTAAGAGCTCAAACATAAATAATATAATATTTTGTTTTACGCCGTTTTCAAAATCATTTCTGTGAAATCCCGTCGATAGTTCACTTAATCATGATCACAGGATAAACACATTAGGCTAAGAAATATGCCTTACCTGAGGGCACTCCACCATGACAGCCACAACTTGGTTTCAATCCTCGAAACTAATCACTCTGCCACGGCGGATATATAGACAAAAACAAAAAACAAAAGAATCATACCACATTCTGGACCATTAAGACTCGCTGACCCCTTAGACCGAGAACACAGCCGTACACGTCAACATAGTTATCATTCCGTCCTTCTCGGGTAAGAACGTCCAGTGCTATATACGCGCCCGTGCGACCGACTCCAGCACTGTTTTTAATATATCATAAATAGGTTTTTAAGGTTAAAAAGTCCAATACTATATATGTACCCGTACGACTAATACCCGCACTGTTGGTAATATATCATAAATAAGTATTACAGGTTAGAATGTCCAATGCTATATATGTTCCCGTATGACTGATCTCAGCACTGTTGATAGTAAATCATAACTAAGTATTACATTTTACAATGTCAAATGCTATATTATGTTACGTTCAATTCAGTGAATGCTTCGTCCCACTCCATTGCTACTGGTCACAAGTCATAAAGGTTACGATGTCAAATTTTGGTCACAAGTCATCACTGTACCAATGCTCAGTGCTATATAGGTTTAGTCCAATTCAATGAATGCTACGTACGACTCCATCGCTGTTGATCACAAGCTATAACTACAAATAAAACATATCCATAAACAACATTCTTGTTGACTAGAAACTGCATGTACACTTGTACAGTATTGTCATCCGATATATCGATGGTTTCATTCAAAATGGTTGTAACTACATCTTGTTTTGCATTAAGCCCTTGATATATATAGGTTCACTCAGAACATATTGTACCATTATACTTTTTCTATTTTTTGCAATGTATTCAATAAAAGGATAAACGAACGCGGTAGCTTAGTCTGTAACGACGATAGATATTGATCGACTGGTCGTGAATTGAAACCCTGGCTCTGTCATTATTTTTCTCGGTAGACCAGCGTCAATAGACTGACAAATCTATGCGAGAATGTAACTATTAGTTATTTGGTCTGTTTCTGACCCACTACGGAAAAATATGGGGTCTGTGGAATTTATAGGGGGCGAAGCGTTAGCCGAGTCGCCCTATACATTCCAGACCTCCTATTTTTTCGTAGTGGGTCAGTAACAGACCAAATAACTGATTTATTTCATCGACCACCTTTCATGAGCAAATTAAAATGATATTGTTTCATTTACATAACCGTTTACAATATGTCTAGATGAATTTGACGGGTTTTGGCTCCAAATGACTAGCATTACAACGTCAAACCGCTGACGTGACGTCATTTTCCTAGTATTCGGTCCCAGTATGTTTAAAATTCGTAAAATTAAACCCATTTTAATAATGAAATGAAACAATATCAATTTGTTTTGCTCATGAAAGGTGGTTGATGAAATAAATCAGTTATTTGGTCTGTTACTGACCAATTCCGAAAAAAAATGTGTTCATTTTCATAAACACAATTTACAGTTGTAATATTGTTAGTGTTTTGCGTGATTTTGAGATAGAAAAAGGTGATCGACGAATGGCGGCCATTTTGTCGACTGACCCACTATAGTAATTTAGAGAGTCACCACCTGACTGCTCTTGTCCAATGAAATCGCTAGTTTCTAGTGGGAGGTGAAATAAGTGTTTTTAAAAGTCCTATGCTGCAGAAGCATCTGTATGTGGGAAAGGAGGTTTAACCTTGAACACTTTCTATATAGCGGGTTGTATTTCAGCTGTCTTAAACGTGTGTTTACAAAGGAAAGGATGAACCTCGTAGGGTGGTACCTTTCTACAATTTAATTATCTGCAATAGACGACGTTTGGTACTTCGGTAATTTTCGGAACGTGTTCGACAGATTCTTTGAATTCCACGAGCGAGACAACGTTTCCCGTTGTCCCTCGGTCTGGTCACGCGATAAAATGGAAGTGATGGATGCTGGATACCTGGGAGTCCTGAATGAAGCAAACGGACAGAAGTTGTTAACTGTAACCCTTGTTCTACATTAAGCGCCTTTAAAACATTCGATTATATCCATATATCGGACTTTAAACACCATTGAAGAAGATACCGTTGTCGTACCTTTATCATGGTAAGTTTGGTTACGGTAAAGTCAGCGTATCTTTCATCACTCATACAATGTACATTGATGTCTCCGTATGTTTTATGTTCTCCGACATCAGGCCAATATTTCCCACATTTCATTTTCTGTAGGATGAGTTAGTCAGAATAAATTACCTTATTAAAAATACATGGAATTTAATAGATCAAATCCGAATTCAAAACAAACGAGGAGCTAAAAGTGTTTACAGTTTGACAACAGCAATATTATTTAAAAAATGTAATTTTAGTCGCCTATCTTTTATACAAACGACTTTTGAATGACCACAATCTTTAAACGTCAAAGAAATATGTCATACATCTTAGTTTAATACTTTCCCTCATACAACGAATCTGCAGTACAGAACTTAGAAAACATCAAAGGAAACGTTTGGACACATTTTATTAATTAAAGTTTAATTATTGAAAGAAGTTGAAACGTTTTGGCAAAGAATAATTTTAAAGCAATTTCTCTTTTTGTCAACATGTTTTAAAAGAAAACGTCTGCTGAAGAGTCGTCAGAAAGCGTTTCCATGTAGGGAAAGGATTTTTATTGAAAGGTAAATAATTGAGCATGTGCAGTGGGAGTTTTGGTATTTCTGAACAGTGTAGTTTCAGATCAGCCCGTACGCCTGCTTCATTTTATCAAAATGTACAGAAGTTTATAACAAGCTTGTTTACGTAATATATGAGCGCATGCACAGACTCATTAGGGTCTAAACTGTTCACAAAAGCCAACTTATCAAATAATGTAAGTTTACCAACTCTGGACTTACAGCTTCTTCCATGAAATTCGTTAAAATGACGATTTTATCGACTTTCTCCTCCCAGACCATTTCCCAGAATTCAACATAACCTTTCATGAAAATCTCTGTGGGATCTGTACACTATAAACAGTCCTCGGCTTTTATTGTCTCGAAATCAAGTTGACTCTGCGTAAAATATCGACCCGGATCAGCCTTAGCATGCCGTGCAGGCTAACCCGGGCATACACTTTTCCTTTCCTGTGGATTTTCTTTTTCAGGAATCATTACTTTAAACCTCTATCCCCCTGTGAGATAAGGTGTTGGCCCGGATTATCCTTTGCGTACTACGAAGAATCCATAATGTTGGTTTTCTGGTGGAACGGCTCAGATACAGTCCGCGGTATTAATTTTCTCGAACTCATTGACACTATGAAAACAATTCGTAATACACGATCTTCGAGATATCATTTGCTGATGCTCGGTACCATAAATCGGGTACACAAGTGATTCGACGAAAAAAACACTTACGATATAAGCGGTCGTCGATAAACAAAACCTGGAGATAGACAATATCAACTATTAAAAGTGCAAAAAAAACAAGAACGAATTTAACAACAATCATTAATTAACGAGGATCAAAAATTGTCAAATACAGCAGTGCTTAATCCTTTATCAGAAAATTGGTTTTATGAACTTCGATATATCATTTATTGATGCTCGGTACCATAACTCGAACTAGGTCACTATGTCAACATAAAGGAAAATCTTGTAAACACTTTGGAGGCCGCATTTTTTACTTGAGCATGTTGAACCTTAATCAGAATATTTGTTTTCATGATATAAAGTCTAACGTCGAATATGGGCAATTTAGGTCAAAAACTAGGTCACCTAGCCAAATTAAAGGACAATCTTATTAACACTGGAGTATGAATTTTAAGCTTGAAAGTATTGAACTTTGTTTGATGATATTTAGGCCAAGTTTGAATATGGGTCATGTCCAGTCAAAAACAAATGTCACTTGGTTAAGTTGATGGAAAATAGTGTTAAAACACTATTTTCTTCAGCAGCTTTAATATTTTTCAGAATGTTCATCTTAATGATAACTAGCTCAAGTTCGGATATGAGCCATATTGAATCTAAAAGTAGGTAAATAGGTCAAATTGAAAGAAAATGTAGTTAACACTCTGAAGGCTGCAGTTTTAACTTGAAAATATTGACACTTCTCATGATGAAAGATTTGCATTAAATCGCAGAATTGCACTTTCTTACATTTAAATTTATCTTGCTTTACTGAAGACTATGATCATTTTAGAGTAATATGCTTCAAATTCCTTGTATGTGAAAATGGGGTTAATAAATGCTTCTGCTATGCCAGTGTCTCAGAAATATTAGTTTACTTTTCAAAGTTCTGTGTGTAATTTTTTTTTTCACAATATCTACAACAATTAAAGTTAAGATTGACCTTTGATGTTACCCTTTTACTTATATTAAAATAAATTTTAAGCCGAGGGCTCAAGGTAATCAATTGTGATAACTCAATGTCCGGCGTACCTCAAACGGACAAATCTTCTTCTCTGAAACTGCTGGTTGACCAATCGTTTTACTCTGAAACTGTTGATGTGATAATAACCAAACTTGACACAGATGTGACCCTCATCAAAATTGTTCCAAATTTAAATTTTGCATATAGATTGGGTTGCTGTGTGATCAGAATGGGGTGAACATGGCAAAACTTTAAATTTGTTCTCCTGTGAATCCATATGTTAGAATGCCAAGATAATTTGGTAATCAAGCTCTTTGGGTGACCCTCTACAAAATTGGTAATATCATATTGATTGGGCGAAAAACATGGCAGCTCTTCTGTTTTCAAAATGTCCATAGAGAATATTTACACAATTGGTAGAGGCCATATTGATTGGATTAAAGGCGTAGCAAACAGGTGGTATTAGAAATAAGGTAAATTAATTTTAAGCTTCAAATGACATCTGTTGAAACCCATGGCAGTCTTGTTTGATGCAATATTGATTGGCTGAAAGATATATACCAATCAGACGGCATCAGAATAGAGGTCAAAATAAGGTTTAGCTTTAAATTTCAGCTTCACCTAATCCACCCTACCAATTTTAACTAAACTTCATAAGAATGTTCTCTTGGATCAACAATTTCGAAAGATTTAAAATGCTATCTCTAACTGTTAGGGTGCTGTGGCATCAGAAAGTGGAATTGTATCCATAAACTTTTAAAACCCTTTTCTTCTTAACAAGCCTTTTGAAATTCCAATACATGTTGAGGGAAATGTCTCTTATGTGAGCCTTTACAACAACTGTTGAAATCATGGTGATTATTTGAAAAACATTGCAACCAGGTGGCATCCGTAAAGGGGCAAGAGAGAAAAGAAAGAAAATCCCCCGATGGCCCTTAAAATGAATCGTTCAAGCCGCATAAATGTCATGGAAAACATAGCCGGCAGGGGAATAAGAAAATGGGTAAACTTTAGCTTCAAACTACATCTCCACCTAAATCACTTAATCCATATCAATCAAGCTTAACAAGAATATTCCTTTGGTATTTCCCTTTCTAATTTTGCGAAGATATAATTCGATATTACTTACCAAAAAGAAAGAACTCGCAACAAATGTTATGAATTACATGATTAAAAAGTAAAATGTATTTATACGCTGTCAACATGACTTGATCACGCTCGACATACATTGACAAATTAAAGAAGTATCTGCAACTTTAGTCATGTGCCATTCACACACTGAACAAATAAAAACAATATGTGCATACTTTCCACAGGTGTAATTATGATTGCGATTTTAAAATTGAATGTGAATTGTGACTAAAAATGTGAATGGGGAGAGTGCTGTGTATATTGTCTTAACTAATTAACTCATGAATGAAAGTGTATCCACTCACAGCCACGCCCCTTAGCTAGTGTATCATATGTCTACATAACCCATGTATTTCGTGATAAGCTTTGTAGTATTAAATGTTCTGCTATTCTATATGGTTATCCCTTTAGTTAATGTTGTACACATGCACAACAAATTGGCGACGAGGGTGGGATTATGTACCGCTATAAATGATAATAATTATGTTAATTGGGGTCATCGTGAACATTGGAACTTATAATTAATGACTAATGCATTCACAATCAGAACAAATTAAGGGAGTATGTACATACTTTCATCAGGTGTATTATGATTGCGATTTCAAAATTGAATTTGAATTGATGACTTAACATTTGAAGGGGGGGATTGTTGTGTATATTGTCTTAACAAATTAAATCATGAATGAAAGTGTATCCACTCAAAGCCACGCCTCTTAGTGTAACATATTTCTATATAACCCATGCATTTCATGTTAATCTTTGTAGTATTAAATATTCTACTAAGCTATACAGTTGTTCCTTTCGATATATTTATGTTAATTTTAGAGTTGGAGCAAATGAACTTGAGATTGAAAGAGGTCGTTATCAAAATATTCCTTGAAGAATAGGATTTGTAAATTATGTAACACGAATGTCATTAAAAATGAGTATCATTTCTTGCTTTATTGTGACTTGTATGACGAAATTAGAAAGTTAAACATTCCTAGTAAATATTACACCATACATAGTATACAAAAGTTTAATATTTTAATGTCATCGCAAAATGAAAAACTAATTAAATGCACATCTTCCTATGTATTCTATGCTTTCAAACGAAGAAATAGTTGTATTAACCAAATTGAAAGTGGTTAGATATATTGTTTATAGGATGTATGTGAATGTAAATATATGTGTGTAATCGTTTTAAATGCCAATATCAGTGTTATGTTTGTTGGTATATATATCTGAATATTTGTGACAAGCGTGCGGTATGCTGACGGATGTTGTATTATATGTTATTAATGTTGTTATGGATCGATGGCCTTAAATCAATAACATATTTGTCATTGTCATTGTCATTGTCATAATGTTGTACACATACACAACACGGCCCTCATGTTTATAAAATCGATAGGACGGTATAAATATCGATAAAAATAATACATCGTGAATAAACACTACAGAGTAAAAGTACCACCGATCGATCTATAAGTACCTTTGGATAAACAATTTCTACAATCTGCTCATTGGTTATTCACTCTTATTGAAAACTTGAAAAAAAAGCACATCATGTATTTGTTCACCTATGTTATGGAAAAATATGATGTTCAGATGTTTTGAGGAAGCTGTGACTGTATAAAGCTATGCAAGACTGACCCTAACATTTGGATTATTTTGTAGTAACGTAGTCAAAAGTCTCCAGGCACGGAACATTCATGTTGTTCTTTTATAACACAGTATAGATATTCTTTTGTTCATAAAATGAATCATGTTAATTTTAAAAGTATAATATAAATCATTTCAAACAAGGTAAAACAAATATGCCACCATTTTTTGTTTTTAGTAACCAGAAAATGTAGATACATATTGAGTATTGTTTACTTTGATATTTGTATTGAAATTTCAATAAAGTTTTCATTATGCAGCGTTTTTTTTTTTTTTTGATATACCATGCATTGTAATTAATGCATCAACGAATGTGTAAACCATGCAACGACCTCTGTGAAATACCGCGAGTCAAATGGAAGTGTTTGCAATAGACCCCCATCCTGTGTATACAATTGTGTGCATTCAACTCAAATATTATTCAAATAAGGGACATAACAAGTTTTTTTTGTGAAGTGTATGTGATACTTTCTTTTTATCGGTACATCCTCGTCTTAAAATAGTTCGTGATCTGCAGTTAACCTCTTGCTGGCTGCACTTTGAGTGCTTTGATTTATCATGTGTTGCGCTACTTTCCGTTTTTCGGTGTTTGATAACATTTAAATGTATATTGTCACACAGATCACATGACGTGAAGCAACAGTCACCCACAATTTATCCATACATGCAGCTGTATCATAGAGGCTATACAGGGTGCAGGCCGTGATTGATGTATACAACCGACTGAAGCTGACGAAACAGTTGATTGCATTATCATTAACCACTCATTTGTTTCCAACTTGTCAACAGCATTATTAATAAATTGCTTCCATACTGGTTTATGTGGCAAGAAGCAACCGTCATTTACGTATATAATATTCGTTGTATTTATTCAACGATGAACATATATCTGGAATGTACCCATGTATTGATTTTGACGGGTTATATACGAATTGCATTAATTTTCACGTGAAAATGTTTTTGCAAAGAGAGCTATTCTCAAGGCTCAAGATTTTGTGCAAGAATATAAGCTTTTTCTTGTCAATCAATGCTGTGATTCGATCAATTCAAGCATTGATTCGCACATATCAGACATTGTCCTGTATATTGTTTACAATAAAATGTTTCAAACGGTTAAGCTTGAGTACGTCGTAACTTGTTATATTATTTCATAGCTCACACCCATACAAGGCTATTGGTATAATTATTGTGCTATACAGCTTAACAGAGGTTAATGGATTAAATGAATTATGTCTCATACCAGCCATTATTAGCTTTCTGACAGTGTTCTGAAATACGATTTGTTAGTTTTAGAGATCCATCCTGTCGTATTTCGAGATGTACAACACTATCAATTTCGTGAATGTAGGATTCTCCTAGTAAAGACTTGATAGTTTTTTTTTTCTTTTTGTTATTGTTCAATACAACGACATTGGATTTCTTACAATTTAATTCGAATTTCCATCTATAATAATACCTTTACACAATGTCAAGCAAATTTTTGCAGATACATAGGTGTTAATGCAATTACAGATAAATCATCACCAAGCGCAGGATTTCCACAATTAGCATCGATTAGTGAATAGAGACATACGCTATACTCTGAATGTTCAAGTTATTTAAGTAAGTCCTTTATAAAAATAAGATCAAAAATCCGGAGGTGACCCCTCACTGACGTACGCCGCGTTTTACCGTGACAGGAAGTTATTTATTGCCATTTGCAATGACAAAGCAATTCAAGTTTGTATAGGAATCCCTTATAATCTTCCGTACTTTTCCAACTGTTCCTAGATTATGGAGTTTATAAAATCGCACATTACACCATACGCTATTAAAAGCACATTTAAAGTCAATGAATGCCACGAAGGCTTTACTATGTAAATCCGCGCGTTCGTATACAGTTTCCTGTTGGCAAAACACGGTTGTAATACCACTTAGCCCCTTTTGAAACCCTTGCTGCTGTGGAGACGGAAATGTGGTGTTATTATATGAAAATAAAGAATGCATTCTATCTACCAACATCTTCTCAAAGATTTTGCCGAATGACGGTATTAGCAAAATTGGCATATTTTGGTAGGGTAGTTTTTTGGATTTCCGGAGCCTTTGTAAATTGGTACTATGTAACTATTACGCCAGGTGTCGGATGTACTTTCAAAGTGTAGAATAGAGTTAAAGACCTCTACCAAGGTATGCACTATTTGTGTCTTACCATATATGATATGCTCATTTGTGATGTTGTCATGAGATGAACTTTTCCCACGTTTAAGGTTATCTAAAGCCTTTTGTTCAACCTTGTCACCAGTGAACTCGCGTTCTACTGTTTGTGAAAGCGTTATTGTAGTAGGGTGTATTCTAGCATAATTTTATAGCGTTTTATCGACTTCTTTTTCCAGTTTACTTTTGGGAACTTTATTTCCAGTTTAGCTCGTGGGTATCAAATATATCAGTAAAGTATTTTTTTTGTAAATCCGCGTATGACATTAATGACGGCTTTACAGTTAATATCTTTATATATTATTTCTGATGTGTGTTGCCGAGTTGTTTTCTTATGACGTTTCAGTAAATTCCAAATTATACGAGAGTCTAGCTGGGAACTTCGTTCGAGTTCTCGGAAAATATTGTTAATGTAGTTGTTCGATGCTATACGTTCTTTTTTTCCTGAATTCTCGTTTGGCCGCCTTATAATTGAAATACCAGGGATGTGATATACCACGTGGTCTCCCTTCATTTTACCTTATGTTGCGTTTGTCTCGCGAGTTATAGCGGGCAGCCTTTACTTCGGCAGTCCAATATGGTTTCGCGTGTCTATTAAACTTACGTTTAGGAAGGCTTTCGTGTGATGCATTGTTGATCGCGGCTACGATGTAATCCGATAATTGGTTTGGAGTAGTATAGCTATGTATTATATCGGTCAAGAGGCCATCTTCTAGTTTTTGGTGATATTCTTCTATGATATCATCAGTACATTTATTCCATGCGACCCTGTCGCTGTATTGGTATTGTTTGGCTTGTTGCGACAATTTCGGCAGTTCGATTTTAGCGATTAAGGGTAAATGGTCAGAAGGAATTACTTCTTTTTCGGATATCGTTACAATGTCCATGCATTTCTTGATGAATGACGTTTCGATAAGTATATGATCGATAACTGCCTGGGTTTTTATATATGTATATTCAATGTTTGGAAACAATGGGGTATTACAAAGGGATACTAATCCCGAATCAGACAGAAAATCACTGAATAACTCCTTTTCTGATTGGTGGCCGTTATACTTAGTTTGTATATATGACAGTAATGTTGCATTAAAGTCTCCTAAAAGGATAACGTTGCCGTTTTCTGAACAACTGTGTGTAATTGCACTCAGACAATACAACGTTTCTGCATATGTATCAATGCAACTATCTGCTGGCATGTATACGCCTATTATATAGATGTGTATACAATTTCCTATCAATTGTGATGGCCAGTATACGTTATTTTTTAATGCAGTCTACTTAACTAATACTCTGGCTGAGACACTTCTTAAAATGCATAGACACCGCTCCTTTACCACACTTCTGTGGTCCATATTGGTCAATCAAAGTGTCAGCTACGGAGAAGAATTCGTATTTACTGTTTATTGAGTTCATGAAATAGAGTGAATGCGACATGTGTTTGTGTTCTACATTCACTGAAATGTCTACACTGTTTTCATATAGTAGTAGTAGTAGTAGTACGATCAGTATTAATATAGTTGTTATAAACACCTTCATTAAGGCCAAGATCATCCTCATGCTTCTTTGTATTCCTATTATCATTATAATGCTCGTAATGTTTAGTATATGGAATATCCTTATGTTTATCATATGGAATATCATTATGTTTATTATATGGAATATCATTATGTTTATTACATGGAATATCAGTTTGTGTTCGTTAAACACACTTAGTAAGACTTCGTTGATCCATTAAAGATTAAACTATACACATATTAGTATAAACCATAACAGTATATTAACAGATAAAAAAACATGTTCACCATAAACGGCGATATTCATTCAATCATTGTTAAAAAGATTTGGATTTTTATATTCTATTTAAACCAATAATAACATATAAGTCTTGAACGTTTATATTTATTATATTATCATTTATCAATAATGCTTTATACTACTCATATTCATAAATATTTAGTGACTCATAGCCAATCTGTAGGGATTGGTAGAACGCACAATAAATATTGCTTACAAATGTTTATAGTAATTGAGCCTGTTCCTGTAAAACGTGTAGAACCAGATCTGCCTGTACATCCGCATAGTACGATCAATACAAATGTATCTACACTGTTCACACATTATTAACCAACTCTTATTGGAAGCTTCTGTCAACTTGTGTTTATTCTGGTAAGACAACAGATGTACAGGCTGATCTGAATTTACACTGTACACAAATACCAACTTGTACATGCTTATGTGTCACTTAAAATATATATAAATGTTATATCAATCCATTGTTTGTTTTTCAGTAGGTCAAACGTCACGTGTTAAAGAAGGTATTGTTAATGCTACACAATGAGTGACGTTCGATTTCGTGTGAATCTTTAACTTCCTTAATCGTATACTTCATATGTTATTTAAAAGTCTTCTGCTTTCAAAATACTTTGAAATGCGAAACATGTGGAAATGTCGAAGCATGAGTTGAAAAAAATTGTGGGCAAAGCAGACATTGCCTATTTTGGCTCAATTTCTCCTTTGTTCATAATGTAATATAAAATCGTCAGTTGCAAAGAAATCACAATTTGTATGTCTGATATGCTTTATTAAAGTCGTCTGCTTTAAAATGATGAGCGAAAAACGTCAACATGTCGAAGAATGGGTTGAAATAGTGTAGACAAAGCAGACATTGCCTATTTTGGCTCAATTTCTCCTTTGTTCATAATGTTATATAATGTCGTCCGTTGTAAAGTAGTCACAACTTGTATGCCTGATATGCTTAATTAAAAGTCGTCTCCTTTTAAAATACTTTGAAAAGGAAAAAACGTTGACATTTCGAAGCATGACTTGGACATGTTGAGGGCAAAGTAGACATTGCACATTTCCCATTTGTTTATAATCAAGTTCGTTGCAAGTTAGTCACAATTTGTATGCGTAAAATACTATTTTGCAGTATGGCGGCTTTTAAAATATTTAAACAAAAACAACGTTTACGTATAAAAGCACGAGTTGAAAAGATTGGGACAAAGGATTGGCCAAAAGAGACATTACACATTGTTATAAAATTCGTCGGCTGCAAAGTACTCATTGGTGTAAAACAACGTTTTACACAAATGTTAAGGAGGTTGTCAGTCGAATCGACAAAACAAACACAGTGATTAAGCCTTTCTCACATACAGACGCTTTCTGACGACTCTGCAGCAGACGACTCTTGAAAACATTGTGACAAAAGAAGAATTTGCTCATAATCTTTCAACTCTATTCAATGATTAATGTTTCATTATTAGAGGATATCAATCTTTTTAACCAGATGTTGTTAAACTCTTCTGCTACAGGGCTGTTGTATGCTGGAAAGTGTTTAACTAGCACATACCTGATTTATAAGTGTGTTATATACAGCTTAACAGTATACCACTGGGAGACACATTTTGCCGCATCTGCAGCAGATGAATTTTGAAAACATTGGGGGCATTGAACAAGTTTACACTTTGACACAATGGTTTCGGAAGTACCTTGTGTGTTTAACCCTTTATCTTTGATTTGCTATGACATAATCCATTAATGACCATACAAATGGTTTAAATGTATTGCTCGACCTTGAAATCCTAAGTCTATACTCAAACAGTATCATCACATGTGTAAATCTCGAACTACTGAAGGGTTACCAATGTCCATCCGGTGGATTATGAAAGAGGATACATACATGTAGGGCTATACAAACGAGTCGTAAAAACCATCTCCTAGTTTAGTTAAAAATCCCCTTTAGCACCGTTTTCAACCATTTTTCATTGATATCACGGCGGCCAGTTTATTTACCAATGTGGTCCTGGCTTTCTCACTCTACTACTTCACACAACAGTTTGTACGAGAATTGTGCTGATTTTCCACATATAGCCTACTGTCAGTCTGTTGTAGGAAGCCGAATAACGATTGTCGCAATTACTTTGTCGGAAATATTGTTGACGGAGTTGGTAATCGAACCAACAGCCCCTTGATTGACGGCCCTTGTTTCTCCCGGGGATCCGCGTGACATTACTAACATACTGTTGAAAGCGGGGTAACAACACCATACAACTTAATGTTAACTGGTTTTCTCTGACGTGATAGAAGCAGATAACACTTCAACTAAACTACTAACAATACAGTGGACTCGCGATAGCTCGAACAATTGATTATTCAAAAGTATTCTTTAACTCAAACCAATTCCAAGATCGTATTTACCTAATGTAAACACTGTAGTCGCAGTTTTTATTGTGGGCAAATGAGACATTGTTCATTTTGGAGCAATTTCTCCTGTGTCCAGTGTTATAAATATTCGTCGGCTGCAACGTACTCATTGGTGTATTGTATTGTACAAAACAACGTTGTATTAACGTGTACCTAACACAAATGTTTAGGAGTTTGTCAGTCGAATCGACCAATCAAACACATCTGTTAAACCTTTCCCACATGAAGACAATTTCTGACGACTCTGCAGCAGACAATTTTTGAAAACATTGTGACAAAGAAGAAATTGCTCATAATCTTTTCAATACTTTTCAATGATTAAAGTTTCATTTAAAGGGGATTACAATCCTTTTAACCATATGTGTTTTAAAGTCGTCTGCTACAGAGCTGGTGTTTGTGGGAAAGTGTTTTACTAGCACACTCCTGATTTCTAGAGGTATTAGTTACAGCTTAAACATTTTAATACTTTCAGAAGTATTTTGCCGCATCTGCAGCAGATGAACTTTGAAACTGAATAAGTCCACGCTTTGACACAATGGTTTTGGAAGTACCCTGTGTCTTTAACCATTTATCTTTGATTTGCTATGACATACTCCATAAATTACCATACAAATGGTTTCAATGTATTGCTCGACCTTTAAAATCTAAGTCAAACAGTCTAGTCCTATGTATAAATATCGAATTGCTCAACGGTTACCAAAGTCCATCCGGTGGATCCTGAAGACACATAGGGCTACACAAGTCAGTCGTTTGGTGAAAGCCGAATTACAATTGTCGCAATGACTTTGTCGGAAAGTATTTTGACCGAGTTGGTGATTGAACCAACAGCCCCTTGATTGACGGCCCTCGTGTCTCCCGGGGATCCGCGTGGCATTACTAAAATACTGTTTAAAGTGGCATAACAGCACCATACAACTTAATGTTAACTTTTTTTCTCTGATGTAATCGAAGCAGGTTACACTTAAACTTAACTACTAACAATACAGTGGACTCGCGATAGCTCGAACAATTGATAATTCAAATATATGATTTAACTCAAACTAATTCCAAGAACATATCTACCTAAAGAAAACACAGTTTTTATTGGGGACAAATGAGACATTGTTTATTTTGGATCAATTTCTCCTTTTCCATAATTATAAAAATTCGTCGGCTGCAAAGTACTCATTGCTGTATTGTTTTGTAGAAAAACAACGTTGTATCAACACGACTTTTTACGAGGTTGTCAGTCGAATCGACCAATCAAACACAGCTGTTAAGCCTTTACCACATATAGACGCTTTCTGACGCCTCTGCAGCAGACGATTTAATTAAAAAATATGATTTAACTCAACCTAATTCCAAGAACGTATGTACCTAAGGAAAACACTGTAGACGCAGTTGTTATTGCTCAAATGTCTTTTGCTGGTTTGTTTTTCTTAATAATAATTAAATATATATGAATTACGAAGCTGATTATACATCAATTTAGTTAAAATAATTCAAACGATCACTTGAACACGCCTCTAACTCGAGGTAACATGTTTTTACTATATGTATTAAGTATAATATTGCGAGCACTCGAAAACGTAGATAAATCGAAGTAACATATCTGTTTCAATCATCTTCGAGTTATCGAAAGTCCACTGTAATTAACCTTTTTTAACATCAGCATAAAACATATATTTATCATATGTATTTAGTATAATTTAAACGGTAACTCGAACACGTCGATAACTCGAAGTAATATATCTATACTATTAAACTTCGAGTTATCGAGAGTCCACTGACCAAAATAAAAACATCTATTTATTATATGTATTTAGTATAATCTAGCGACCACTCGAACACGTCATCAACTCGAAGTAACGTTTATGTACCATTCAACTTCGAGTTATGTAGAGTGCAATGTAGTTAACATTTAACCCTAAAATAAACATCGATTTGTTATATGAATTTAATACAACCTAGCGAGCACTCAAATTCACCGATAACTCGAAGAAATGTTTCGGTACCATTCAACTTCGAGTTATCGAGTGTCCACTGTATTTAACCTTTTAACACCAAATAAAACATATATTATCATATGAATAAAGTATAATCTAGCGAGCACTCGAACTAGTCGATAACTCATTGTTTCTTCACTGCTGTTTACCCTTTTACATCCAGAAAATAGTTCAGCTTGACGATAATAGCTGTCTCTCCTTTCCCATAATTATTTTAACTTCGTCTCCTAGTTTAACTTTAAATTCTTGAAATTAAATGAGCTTATTCGAACAAGCACGTGTATCAGACGAAAAATAGATCCGGATACATTATTTCTGGTCACTCGAACACGTCGATATATCGAAGTTATGGCTATGTCCCTTTCGACCTCTATTTACTGAGATTGCATTGTACTTTACGTTTAAACACCAACGTAATTGTCCAGCGTGGTGACAATTCCACTATATCCTTCTTTCACGATAATTACACTTTTAATTTCCAACATTTTCACAGCTATTTCATCCGATGTTTTCAATTTGAAAGCGTCTCTTAGAGGAAGTAGTAACTCGGATACATTCTTTCCGTATCACGGAAGTCAATGAGATGAGGACGTTCCTATAGATAATACATATCAGCGCGTATGTGTGTGTAGAGAAGACTGAGTAAACTGATCTTCTTCTCACAATACCTCTCTTAATACTAAATGAAACCCTATGTTGTGGGTACCCAATATACTCATCTCATTGATTTGGTTCTTTTGAATACGCACAGCTAAGGATTTTAAGTCTCAAGCGTCAAATTAGGAAATTAAGAACCTGAAATATTCACGTTATCTAAAGCTCTGATCATTAGCTAAAATGGAACGATAACCCTTTCCCAACTGAAACCAATCTAAAACAGACGACTTTAAGACTTTTTATCGACGATAATAATGAAAGTCTATAAATGAAAGTATAAATATTTCACAATAAACACAATTTTATTAATTTACAAACATTAAAAAAGCGTGTATGTATTTACCACAACAGGCATTCAAGGTTTTTGACCATCTAGGTTGTGTTTGACGACGACTTAGTGCATCCAAATAAAACAGGTGAAAACATCAATCGAGAAAAATATATATTATAGATTTAGGTATAACACTGAAAAAGCCTACACTATATGATATATGTAAACTGATTCAACTTCGTTCCTGCTTATCTGTATTCCTTGCCTTGTTTATCGCTAGAGATACGGATAAAAGCCTAGCACCTGAAATCCAAGTTTAACGTACTACTGTATCCGTAATAAAACAGGAGAAAACAAATCGTGCAAAACATATATTTTAGCTTCAGGTATAACTTGAAAAAGATAACATTATATCCTTTATTTAAATTATCTAACGACTGTTGATATGATTTCCCTGCGAAATTGACAGCCAAGGAGTGACTGTCATTTTTAATGTATTCGGTATGAAACGAACCTGGAGATCGAACCCTGGTCTACCGCTACAATGCCGGACAAGTTAAGAATATTAGAGCATAGATACGTTCTTAACCCTTTCTCAGTACAAGACGCATTTTGCCACATCTGCAACAGAAGACTTTTCAAAACATTGTGGCAAAATGAGAAATTGCTTATTTCTCCTTTTGCCAATTTTCAAAACTCTTTTCAATCATTATACTCAAATCTAAAGCGATTTTCTATATTAATATAAGCTGAAAGTTTGTTTCGCAATCGATGTAAAATAAATAAGTTTTAACTAAAATAATTAGATAAGATATCTTTAAGTCTTTTTCGAAATACATAGCTAGACATTAACCCCAGAACTCTGACGTAGGTACCGTACCCTAGGTACCGTTTTCTATTGTTTGTTTATTGTCGAAAAAAAAAAAAAATTCCAATTTTAAGAAAATAAGTGTTATTTTTGTATTTGGGGCATTAAAATATGATAACTGACATATTACATACCCCTATAATCGGTGAGATTTTCTTGTTTTCGATACTTTTGCCATCGCAAATTCTACCCTGTCAGTAACGGTGTAAGTTTATAAATAGCTTTCGATGCTTTTAATCTCATTCATCACGTGACTTGAAAAGTCGTCACGTGAATTGAAGAGTCGTCACATGACCGATAGGACGCATGCGCATTAAATGAAACATTTTTATACCATGACGGTTTTATGCAAAATCACGAGGAGCTCATGCAATCACAAACAAATCTCTATGATTACTGTCGTTCGACTCCGCCAGACGTGTTAATTGAGTATAACTGTACACGCCTGTCAGAGTGAACCGTTATATAGTTATATCACGTGATCGTTGCAAGGTGCCCGTCTGAAGGATTCCGTGGTATCTTTAAATAGGAAACCCCTTCATCGGGACAATTACTAACGACTCAAGCTCACTTTATTGATAAAAAACGATACATTTTTTCCCTGGTTTTATTTGGATAACATAAAGAATAACATTTAGGGCGAATTCGATTTTTTTTTCTTTTTTTTTGAGTGTTGGTTTAACTGCGTCTCGCGGAACACAACTAGAGAGCAACCAATGAACACCGATGTAGGTACCGTGTCTACCTGTTTTCGAGTGTTATTTTATCTCTGTCTAGCTATACACAGTTTGACATCGACCCAGCACTGACGTAGGTACCGTGTCTACCTGTTTTCGAGTGTTGGTTTAAGTCTGTCTCGATATACACAACTGAACATCAATGAACAGTGATGTAGTTACCGTGTATACCTGTTTTTGAGCGTTATTTTAACTGTGTCTCTATATATGCACAGCTGGACATCAACCCAAGAACACTGACGTAGGTACCGTGTCTTCCTGTTTTCGAGTGTTGGTTTAAGTCTGTCTCGCTATACACAACTGGACATCAACCGAAGAACACTCATGTAGGTAACCTGTGTTCGAGTGTAAGTTAAACTCTGTCTCGTTATACTCTGCTGGACATCAACCAAAGAACACAGACGTAGGTATCGAGTCTATCTGTTCTCGAGTGTAAGTTAAACTCTGTCTCGTTATACACTATTGGACATCAACCGAAGAACACTCATGTAGGTATCGTGTCTACCTGTGTTCGAGTGTAAGTTAAACACTGTCTCGTTATACACTGCTGGACATCAACCAAAGAACACAGACGTAGGTACCGTGTCTATCTGTTCTCGAGTGTAAGTTTAACTCTGTCTCGTTATACACTGCTGGACATCAACCAAAGAACACAGACGTAGGTACCGTGTCTATCTGTTCTCGAGTGTAGTGGACCACCGAATTATGTATGCAAGTGTACGCGATGAATTACGTTTTACAATAAAAACCTGTCTTTATCAACTTCCTGCATGTAAGTGGTTTTCCTTTACTATCCACTACGGTACCCACTCGGTCATGGCGGATTCCTAGTCGAAACGACGTGTTGTTGCAAAAACCTATATATTAAACAAAACAGGCAAGTCTGTGAATGTTTTGTTTGTTTGAATTGTGTTTATCGCCGCTTTCAACCTGTTTTTAGTTATATCGCGGCGTTTCCTGGGTGAGTTACCAGTACTTCTGCTCGATTTTATCCTGACACCAGTTATATCACGGCGTTTCCCATTGTTAGTTACCAGTATTTATGGTCCATTTGATCCTGACACCAGGGAGTTAGTCATACTGCTTATCCCACGATTATGAGCGCCAAGGAGGGAGAGACAATTATACCAGTCTGAGAACTTTTATATAAGTACGAACTTTATAAATGTTATAATGATCTCGAAGAATAAAACAGTTTTAACCAAATATATCCAGCAATGCTTAGATATGGCATAAAGGAAGAACGGAAAGAAGGACATACATATCCCATTCGCCTTTTGTCAGGGGATAATAAAACACCGGCAATTTCATTAAAACCATACATAAATTCCGTGCGCTCGTACATGTATATCTATTTATCAGAACCAGTCTCTCTCGGATTCTCTCCCAAGTCGTGACGGTCAATGTGTAGTGCCCTTGGGAAACTCACATTTCCTAGCCTTGTACTGGTTTGCATACATAAGGAGGATGAATAAGTGAACTGTCTTCGAGATCTAACTGAGATAATATTGGAAACGGGCGTAATACCAGAATAAAACAATATAACAGAACAGTAGTTGTCCTGTAAACCCGACTTTTATTTCATCGAAACTGAACGATTTTCATGGTGGTCTAAGGTTTACACGCTGAAATTTCAATTCATGTGTCGTGCTGAAATAACCTCAATCAGTGCTATCGTTCAAGGGTCAACTGGGCGTCACCATTGATTATTTGAGATAATTCAAACTTGGCCGGCCGTGTGATGGATAAACGCTTTAACTTGGTTTGGCTAGCACTCGCTGAGTACTCGGTGTGTTAGGACACTCTGAATACCGTATCAGATATCGGGGTTTGACCGTACTGGCAGACGGTTGATTTAATTTGAAAACGATTAGGACTTCATTGGCAATGCCGTTAAGAGGGCAACGAGAAAGACAGTCACCAATGCCAACTGAGTTAAAAGAACGCAGACCTTTCTGTTAAAACAGCCATGATTTGAAACAACATTGTTATACTAAACAGACATTGTTTAAATATATAAAAATGACTGTTTCAAATGGACACATTACAGTCTTCTTTTACCATTTCTGTACATAGTCAACTCAGTAATGAATTTTTCTTGCTGTACATTGATATACCAAGTCTATATCAAGTTGTTAGCTAGACTATCGAAAGCCACAAACCGTCAAAAGTCTTTGGAGATGTACTGGTTAGAGCCTTCAACTTGGGGACGGGAAAACCAAAGTCTTTAAAGTTTTAAAGTGGCTGTAGTTGCTTCCTTCCTTTGAGCTCAGGATTGCGAAGATAATATCTCTATTGACGCACTGGTGTCTAGATAAATTTACCAGCATTACTTGTAATGTTCCCAGGAAAGGTCGTGATATAACTGAAATACTGTTCAAAATCGTATATCCGTCGATATATTGTAATATATTGTAATACAGTGACGGATGATAGAAATGCATTTTGAGGGTTTGCACATCATGATGCCGCTTTACTAGAGTTGACCACTCGTCCTGTCAATTACAGTTTCCAGTACTCATAACAAATACGTAAAAGTTGAGTTTGCTTGCAGCTCCGATATTGTAGAGAACTAAGGAATTTGGCTTTGCAAGGCGTTGGAACGACATCTTGTTATTCTGTATTATGCAAAGAAATTCCCATTACATTTAAAAAAGCCAGCTATTTATGTGACAAAATTATCAATATTACCGGACTAGGCATATCACAAGTATATGATTTGAATTATGTGCTATATTGTTGGCCATTCCTGACTCAAATAGTGTAACTTACAACTTGTTACTCAAGTGGAGGTATTGTCCAGATCAGACTGTTTGGGCAGAATAAGAGTCGAGAGTGGCGTGATAGACAGACCCGGGCAGTCCTTCCTAGTCCAAATTTGGCAGATATGATAGTATGGATGTTGTCACGTCGAGTTAAAGGACAAACTGGGCTAGTGGGAAGTTAATATTGTGGTAGACAAATACGACGCTCACTAAATTGACGTATACTGTTGATGTTAGATGTTTAATGTGTCAATATTGAAGTTACTTTAAGATATCGTGTTAGTCACAATGCCTTGTTGAACTTTATAAATTGTAACACAATGTAAAGGTAAAGTACTAGAGACATACGAAGACGAGCCAGAAAGAAAACGAGATAATATTACAAAATGTTATTACAAAATGTCAAATTAGTAGAACGGGCTTTCGTCTTTGGGCATAACGACTCGTGTTTAAGGTTTCAAGTAATACCCCCCGGGTAACCAAGTAACACCCCGGGTAACTGCATGTTCTGCTACTGATTATTTCTGATTGACAAAGGTCATTGTGACTAAAGTTCTTAACATTCCAACGATGGACTTAACAGTGTATGTGAGATGATAGGAAATCACACCGTTTGCATTGACATAATTATACACATTTAGTGTGGATACCTCCCCTAATATCGCGCTATTGCAAAGTGATCGTTCGGTACATGCTAATCCAAACTGGTAACATTCTGCCCGTGGAATTTTCCGAGACTACATACAATACGTCCTATACCCATGCCGTAAGACAGCCCTCGTATATCGAGTTAAGGCGCTCCTGATACCAGAAAGTGGAACAGGTTTAAAACAATTATAGTTAGTTTTTCTAAACATGTTAACTTTGCCTAAACTTACTTTACTTGAAATGAAAATTCAAATTCATCGGTAGTTTGCTAAATAACGCTACGCTAAATGTTATCTGTAACGTTACATTTCATTGGCTTATTGCACGTCCAATCAAAACCAGTGAGAAGCTAGCCTCTATCCGTAAGATAGGTATGTAAAACGAGGAACCAGTTTAATATAAATTGTGCTGCAGTGAAACCAGCCATAGCGTATCAACTCTGTCGTCTGTTCATCCCACGTCGGCTTGGTTACAGGAAATGTGCATGGTAGATGACACATTTGTTCCTTGTATGAGTTGGTCAGATACTTCTTATTGCAAGGAGGGACGAGAAGGCAAAAAGACATGAATAGGAATTTAAGAACAATAGTTTTACTAGACAAAATATACATGCATATGGACTTTAGGAGGAGCATTAGTATTTCAAGGTAAACATACATGATAAGGAACATTAGTATTATAATTTCAAGGCAAACATACATATTATGGTATCATTTGCATTGCATGACCTGTGCGAAGATATAATATTTTATGAAAAAAAATAAAATGTGTATAATTTATTATTCCACTTTGTGTGTACAAATATTTATTTTAATGAGACATCGATCGTGATTAATAAAAACTGAAATATGTAAGATAAAACTGTTTCAACCGAATTTTAATTCGATTTCTATATTCTCCCGGTTTGTACAAGAACAAAAACATAAGGTATTTAATAATTAGAGTTACAAACTGTGAAACAAAATGTCATATATAAATATAAATAACAGAATATGGGACAACCCTGTTTTGTGTTGATTTTAACAAAAAGAAACAAAAATCAATCTATAGACCTCTGAATTGTCAAATGTTTAGCTGAACTCAATTTGCCACAGTGTTTTTTTTATTCTTAATTAGTTTAGAGTTGGATATTTTAAATATTAATAACGTAATTTAGATAGCTAGTTCCGATATAAGGGTATCAAGATTCTTATTTAGTTGGCGTTTATATAATGTACATGATGACATGTAGGTTCTCGTGCTAATACGACCCCTTTGCTTTTATTAAAGACATGAGTAGTTTCTCGAGCATATTTGATAGAATGATACAGGTAACGTGATAGTTAATTGGTAAACATATAACTTCATTCAGTTGCAGGCAATTACCAGTTAGTACTCTAATTATTAGTTATAGACCTTTCGTTCTGTCCTTTTCAAAACTCATTTTTATAAAACAAATCACCAGTTTCAGGCAACAGTATGTATATGTATGATAACATCAGTGCAGAAAGATCAGCTTTTAATGCGTGTTTTAAGCCGCTTTCAACAGAATATCAATTCACATCAAGACGTTTCCTTGGTAAACTATCGGTACTGCTGGTATGCGTATCAAGACATCGGTGAATCAGTCGTAATATTATCCTCTCAACCCTTTGCGCCAAGGGGGTTACGTGTATTAGTCGTAATCTTATCTCCTTAACCTTGTGCGCCAAGGATGTTACGTGCATCAGTCTTAATATTATCTACTTAAACTTGTGCGCCAATGAGGTTACGTGCATCAGTCGTAATCGTATCCCCTCAAACCTGTGCGCCAAGGAGTTTACGGGCATCAATCTTAATCTTATCCCCACATCCCTATGCGCCAATCGGTTATGTCACTACAACAGTTTTCAAAGTATTCGGTAGGACCCGACTGGGAATCGAATCCTGGTTTCACAGTTTAACCAATTAATCAACAGAGCTGTGACACAATGGTCAGGATTTCGATGCCACGTGATCCTTCAGTTTGTCCACCTGTATTCGACACCTAGACACTCCTTATATATTGTAGTAGTTACTGGTAGTTGGTACTTCATAGTCTGCAATGCATAAGATAAACAAGAAACGCGGTTTAGCCATTAAACCTGAATTTCAACAGTGACCATAGAACATATAAGCCGTCCAGCGAGAAAACCAACATTGTGGACTCGCGTAAAGTATCGACCAGGATTAGCCTAAGCAGGCCGCGTAGGCTAACCCGGACAGACACTTTTCGCCTCCTGTGGATTTTCTGTTTCAGGATAATTACGCTTTAGCTCTGTGCCCCTTATACGGAATGTGTCGGCCCGGATTAGCCTGTGCAGACTGCGCAAGCTGATCCGGGTCGATACATTACGCAGAGGCCATAATGTTGTTTTTTTCGTTATCGGCTCATTTGATCTATTTTAAGTAACGATGACAATTACTTTAACCCTATGACTCTCCGTATAAACTTCCAGTCTTCCTTTTTATCTAAGCTACTTTCTTGTGAAATTGTATAAACCTTATTGAGGCGTTAAGAAATCGCGCTACCAAACCACAAACCTACCTCCAACCCGAAGGACGACTCCCCAATGCTAACCATGTTAACTCAAAATGAAATATCTAGACATGACTGAAACGTCTACAATCTGTCTATGGGGTAATTAATCGTTACGGGTATTTGTTGACTCATGTGTTTTTGTTAAATAGAATTATTGAACATTGTCTTTTAATCAAATATCTGGAACTGGAATAAAGATGATTTATTACCCCCCACGAAATTATTTATAAATATAACACAATCATAATTCAAGGGGAAATTACTAAAACGTCTGAACGGATAGTAATAATCAAATCTCGTCAATCACCATTAGAGTACCTGCAAAATAGACAAAGTATTTCGCTCCACAAAAGTC
Source organism: Serripes groenlandicus (assembly GCA_031761405.1). Taxonomy (NCBI): domain Eukaryota; kingdom Metazoa; phylum Mollusca; class Bivalvia; order Cardiida; family Cardiidae; genus Serripes; species Serripes groenlandicus. The sequence goes on along the minus strand of JASEVX010000014.1, from coordinate 49,382,328 downwards.
CATATACAATGATGACCCACAAAACAAACGATATCATAATTCCAGTATATACCCCGACATGCATTGTGTGGATACAATTATTCCAGTATATACGCCAAAATGCATTGTGGGGAAACAATTATTGGTCTAAACCCCGAAATGCATTCAGGGGATACTATAATTACAATATATACCCCGAAATGCATTGTTGGGATACTATAATTACAGTATATACCTTGATATGCATTGTGGGGTTCCCATTATGCAACGCTAATTGCAATGCTATTCTTGATATAACGTAAATTCAAACCTTTAATGTATCCATCGTCAACGTCGTCGTTTTTATCGAGTTCCTCATATACTGGTCCTAGTGTTGCGGTTAAAGCTGTGTAATGAGCTGAAAGAAAGAAATATAACATTGATGTCTTCATATATACCATAGATATCTATATCTAGTAACAGTGACCTTAGCCTTAACCCAAAAGACCCTCAAAACAATGTAGTAAATCTCGGTCATTAGTCCTTGAGGGTCTGAGATATATGCAATACACAATAAATGCGGCATTGTTGAAACGACGACGTACGTAAACTATAGCTAGTAAACGTGACCTTGTCCTTAACCCAAATGACCCACAGCCAGTCTTCTTTTCCATCTATGTTCCTTTCCAGCCACAAACTGATTTAATGATATAAAAAAGTCATTGTTGAAGGGAATATTTACCTTAAAACGATGAACGGTGATGCACTTTAATGTTTGTGAGTGCCTTTAACTTTACTTTATGTTGAATAAAGAATTATATGTGCACAAATTATTAAATCAAGAAGTCGGTATAATCAGATCAAACAAAGGCATCAATGACATATAGTTGTCAAACACAAACTCCTTGGTGTTTTCCTGATTATCACCTTTTTTAAAAAATATTTTCTATTAATTATCGTCATATTTGCCTATCAAAATGGCTGACAAAGGAGATAAGTATTGTAGTTGTGGGAACTACGTCATACACCGGTACTGGTTTGGGGGATGCATCACGAATTTAAATCCTAGTCTTCATTTGATATGTTATAAATTAAAACCTTTCAGGTCTCCACTAATAACTTCATCTTCAAAGATTTCTTCAACATTGTCTTCAGGTTCGTAGAAACTAAGTCTAGATGGAATTACTGGCACACCATCAATATTACCATATATAACATCCTCAATCGGGACTGGTCCATTTGATGTTGTTAACTTGGGCAATGTGCTATGCGCTGAAAGGTAGAATTTTTACCGGGGTTTTACGCCGTTTACAACATTATTTCAGTTATATCACGGCATCAGTTACCTTACTCTTTATCCGAGGGTCAACAAACCAAATCTTGGCTAGGAAATGTGCATTGTCTAATGGACACCCCACCATGATCGCGAGCCACGTCTTATCATAAGAAAGGAATAAGCATACACATGTTGGTTGGTTAGTGTTCAACAAATACTTCATATATTCATATATATGTACACTATTCCAATTCGTGACGGATCATTGCGACAGTATTGCATTAACTCTTTCACTGCCGAATTTCACAAGGTCAATTTTCCATGTTGAAAATTTAACCACTCCATTTTTCGTCCAATAGGAAATTTGGTAAAAGTTAATGTCTTAGTGGCAAAAAATGAAGATTTCAGGAGAGCAGCTCGTTATGTGCTGTTTCTGATGACTCTGCATTGTTTGCAATCGACTTTAGTTGACTCTGGCAGCAAAGGTGTTAATTAATAGTGTTACTTGCAGGTTAACGCTATTTTCAATAATTTTGCATATACACCAGTTCATATATTGACTAGTCCTTTCGATTGTATTTTGTTAGGCATTATGTTTTATCGTTAAGGTGTTGTGTGCGTTGGTTTTGACGTAGTATTTATTTATTGCAAACCCTTTAAGTTTTAAGGTTTACTTATTTAAGAATTAAATTAGAACACTGCATTCTTTCCCATATACAGATGTATTCCTGTAAGAAGTGATTCTCGTATCGTTGTAGGTATTTCCACGAAGGTGGAATGCATCATTAATACGCTTTTCTATATGTTTTAGTTGTATGACATCGGGCGTTTTCCTAGATATCCTGCACAATCACTTCATACGTTATTCCTGGAGGCATCTGGCAAACGCTATCAAATTCACCAGATTAAAGGAAACCCATATATCGTAGTTTAGTAATTTCATGAATTGTTTTAGACATTAAACAACAAACCTGTACATTGTGTCCTATCAACATTCTTATTTACACTTCTCTTCTTGTCCGGCACTGCATACACGTTATCATCTGTGTGAATTTATAGAAAACGATATTTAACCCTTTCTCAAAATACGGACGCTTTCTGACTCCTCTGCATCAAACCACTTTTGAAAACATTGTGGTCAAAAGATGAATTGGTCAGTAGGAGTAATTTCTCCTTTTGTTTAAAATGTTTAACTCTATGCAATAAGTATACTTATATTTATAGACAGTTTCCTTATTTGTTATTAAATGTTTATACAGTATTCGGCTGCATGCTGCATACTTGTTGTATGCATATGTTATCCTAGCATACAGAACGCTCCCTCCATCGAGTGCTAGCTAAAAGCTGTTGTTGATTGGCTGATAGAGCTAGCACATGCCAGAGTGTATTTGAGCAACCTGAATATAGCCATTGTCTTTGTACATAAATGTATATTATTATAAAGTGCATGTATTTTCACCAAAACGTAAACTGGTGTCAATAACCTACAAATGCTTTAAGAAGAGGGTGGTGAAGTGGTGCAATGATGGAGCATCGGCCTCTCATACTCAATGTTCCGAGTTCGAATCCCGCGATGAGCGGGTTCAGCCTTTGGGAATGTTTCCACACAAACGGCGCATGTACTGGTTTGGTCTCCAAGAAGCAGATATCGAGCGCTATTAATATTAGCTAAAAGCTGGTTTCAAAATCGTTGTAAAATAAATAAAATTAACAATGTCAAACTATTTCTTTATTGATAATCTCAAACAATTTGTTTTTAACCAATCGTTCAACAAACCAGAATGTCCGGGGTATTGTAAATGGGCATACATACCCTCAAAGTTCACACTATTATCATAGGTAACCCTCTTTTCAGGATCGGACATTTTTCTTCTTAAATAAAATAAAAGCAAAAATAAATATGATAAATTAATGAATAAATAAAATAAATATTTTCAGGATAATTTGGAAACCGATTGTTAAGGACGCATCTGTGTCAAAAACGTTTTCATCACAAAATTGAATGTTTAACCAGTGCTGAAGAGTGATGACCATCTCCATGGTGTAGTGGTTAGAGTATCCGCCTTGGGAGCAGGAGACCAGCGTTACATCTCCTGTAGGGCCATACCTCAGTTTCACATATTCAATGCAGTCGGCTAGTTACACATAAACATCGAGTTTAAAACAGTTTTTTGATTTGGATTGTTTTCGCTGTATGATAATAATGATGATAACAATAATAATAATAATAATGATAATTAATAATAATAATAATATTAATAATAATAATGATAATAATAGTGTGAAAATGCTGTAATTTAGTAGGTCAAATAAGGCTCCAGATATGTGTATGACACGTTACTGAAATATGGTGTGGCGTCATTGTAATATGATTTCACGCTGTTCCAAATAGTTTGGGCGTGATTAATACTCAAATCATGCATTTTATATGATATGTAAGTTGTGTTATTTCGTTATTAAACATTCTAAAGTTTGTAAAATGTATCTTTATTCTCTCTTTAAATATATTTAATACAAATATATGAACATTATGTTGCAGTAGCGATGCATGGCTTTGTATTGTCTACTCGGGGCGTGGTCAAATTGACATATCTTTTGGTTTCACGATATATCAACTTTTTCACGGGCCTTGTAGTACACTACAAAGCCACGTATCAATACTGCAACATAATAATCCCTATGTATTTTAGGTCTTACCTTCTTTTCCTGAGAAACATGAACACCAAGACAACAGCAACAACTAATACAATCATGACAGCGGATCCTAACGCTACACCGATGACGGCTACATTATCGCTTGTCTGGGCGTCCTGTGTCCCTCCTAGAAACAAATAAGCAAAAGGCAAATAATAAAACAACTGTTCTACTTCGTATTTTCATTTACACTTTAGTGTTTATCATTAAAATCAAGCCAGTGATAAAAAATCAGTAAAAGAAAAAAACAGCACAGCGGCAGCTACATTGTTTTTCTAAAGAAACGTCCATTCCAGTAAACGGAATTAAACGATATATACGAATTCATCCAATATGTTTTCGACATACACTATTTGTGTACTTTTTTTAATGACCTTCAAATCATGACCCTTTTCTGTAAGCCTCAGTGTTTATTCTAGAAATCTAAAAGTGCCATTACCAATGCAAAAGTGTTGAAACCATATATAAACATTATCTATAAAGCTGTTCTGTGGTTAACGGGAACAGTTTTAAAATGTATATACCTGGCGTATTTTCTTTCATAGCATGGTGTTCAAAAATCATAGTTAGGAAATGAAAAGCTTGGTAACTTACACAGAACACGACGTGATATAACTGAACTATGGAGGAATTCACCATTGTACCATTCAAACAAAAAATAGGAAATAACTTATCAAAAACCCATCATTGGGTGGGTCGCACCATTACTTAGAAGTAATAACTTTCCCTCCTTGTTGCTTGGATATATGGGATTAGCATAGCGAATGACTCTCTGGTGTCAGGATATATGAACAAGTAGTACTAACTATTTACCTAGGAAACACCGTGATATAAGTGAAAAGTGTTGAAAGCGGCTTAAAATAACATACACAAACAAAACAAATTTGTCGAAAACTATATTAGTCTTACCATCTGTGGAACACAGAAGTTGCGAGCAATCAAACAGACAATCTCCAGATAGCTGGTGACATACATTGGAACCATTATCGGGATCGTAGCAGGTGGCATTACAAAGGTGTTGGCATGACGGTCCGAAGTATGTCGTTTTGCACGGCTGACAGACACCTGTATTTCGATCACAATGACTGCGACAACCGGCATCACAAGGTACGTCACACTTATCACCTTTATATCCTGTCATGCAAATATCTAGACAGGTACCGTCATCCTGTTGACATCGTCTGCTGGCGTTGGTCATATTACCACAGTATTCGCTACATTCTATGTAACAGCTAGGTCCGTAATAGCCTGGCTTACAAGAGGTACATGCGGTTCCGTTCTGCATATCACACGATGTACACTTTGCAGCACATTGTTCTGTGCACGTAGATCCAGTCCAGCCTTCCACACAAGCATCGGTACAATGTCCGTCGCTTTCACACCACCGTCGTATGGCATTTGTCTTTACACAGTTTGAACTACATTCATTTTCACACGATTGTCCATAAAATCTGGGACCACAAGTATGGCATATGTGTTTGTCCTGTGCATCACACGATATGCAATTCATATCACACTTTTCGATACATTTTGACCCAGTCCAACCATCAACACATCCAGAATTGCAGTCACCATAAGTGTTACTGCATTGTCGAACGTCATCTGTTGTGGCACAGTTTGAACTGCATTTATTTCCACACGATTGTCCATAACATCCGGGACGACAAGTATGGCATATGTTTTTGTCCTGTGCATCACACGATATGCAATTCATATTACACTTTTCCGTACATTTTGATCCAGTCCAACCATCAATACATCCAGAATTGCAATCACCATAAATTTCACTGCATTGTCGAAGGTCCTCTTTTGTTGCACATTTTGAATTGCATTTACTGTTACATGACGTACCGTAATGATCGAATGAACAGGTTGTGCATGTCGATTGACTGTTTCGTTGACACGAAGAACAAGCTGGAGCACACGAATCATTGCATATCCAGCCTGACCAGCCGTCTTGACATCCAACTTTGCACTGTCCGCCGTTTACATCACATTTACCAAATAGACAATTGGTATTACATGGAATACATTGCCGATCATTGTTAAAATAATAACCATCGTTGCAATATTGGCAGTATGAACCATTACGTCCTGCTATACATGACGTGCACTCAAAGGTATCGTTACATGTAACACATTCGTTTTGACATCGTCGGCAGTAACCACCACTACCATAAATGTCATAATAATAATATCCATCCGCACAACCATAATTACACGCGTTACTGGTACATAACCCATTGCGACATGTGTTGCAGTCACGGTCACATATCGGTCCATAGTATCCTGTCTTACATACATCACAATTAAGGTATTGTGAGCAGCTGTAACAGTTTTGGCGACATTTATAGCAATAGCCTTCTGATCTTAAATAACATCCGACATCACATGACTTACATTTAGCACCATTCCGATATTTACACTGGCATACCTGGCCTGAAAGATAAAATAATTATCCATGTTGCTTTGTTCTTTTAATTCTGTCTCAGACTCGAAAATATTTGATAACACTCACGATGAGCAATTAATGCAGTTTGAAAACCTATTTTATCAATTAATACGTATTGTATCGTATTTCTTTTAACGGGACACGTTCGCTTATCCTCAGTATTATGGTTTACTCTAAATAGTGTTCAAAAGATAATTTAGTGATTGACTTTAGTGACCTTAACCTTTGACCTGTGACCGTGAAAACCAAAATTGAACATGGTTTCAAGCATTATTAATTAGTACCCTCACTTCTACGGTGTTCTTATAATTCTGCTTTACGATACAATTTGAAAATAACCCCCAATGACCTTTTCATTTGACCCCTGACCCCGAAATTAATTAGAGCGCATTTTCTTGCAATGTGGAACATGTAAGCAAGTTTGGTTATCTTTCTTGGTACGGATTTCTCTATATCGTACCCACAACATGTACATGGACACACACAGACGCGCGGTAGCGTAGCTAAATCCCCCCAAAGTCATGCGAGGGGTAATACTTAAGGTTACCTTTGATATCAACTGGGAGCACACACAGCAATCCACAAACGATTATCTTCCAAGTCAGGCAGATCTTCATCTTTGAAATATTTTAATAAAGTAGATCGGGACACATCTGTACCGAAAGTGTCTTATCTGGAAAAAAATGACATTTCATCATCTCCATTACTGTTTAAATTAATACCATACTTTGATGTATCATCATGCACATTATGACAAAATATCTCCTCCCAAACCATTGGACTGATATCAACTAAACTTCTAGGGAATCATACTTTGGTAGTCCTCTTACAAACTGTTCAAATGTTTCCTGAAATCAGACAAAAACTTGAAAAGAAAGGGAACTATTAAGTGTTGTCATTTTGCACCTTTTCTGATACCGTTTGGCTGCCAATCGTGTAAAACCAATTAATACAGCTTATGCCAATCTTGTAGAGGCTCAAACAAGGAACACTTGTACTAAATTATCAGGGAATCTGACAAGCAGTTTCTGAGATGAAGAATTTTACGAATTATGCATTTTACTTCCTTCCTTTTGCCGCAGCAACAAAATTAGTGTATATTCTTTCATATATTTGAACAAAATCGAAATAGGACAACCAAAGAAACTTTCTGTGAAGTTTTGTTGAAATTTCTCAGTGGATTAAGATGAGAATCATTCGATGCTAAACGTTCAATTTACCCCTTTTCTGATGCTGCCCGGTAACTATGTCTTCCAACAAGTCAATATGGTGTAAATAATCATGAAGACGGTCACCGAGGGAACAAATAAGACAAACACTTTCATAATAATAGAGATTTAGTATGTTGTCATTTTGCCCTCTTCTGATGCCGCTTCGCTCCTCTTTTTTCAATCAACAGATATGGCCTGAACAATTTGCGTAGAGAGTCTCTAAAGGAACATTTCTACTAAATAACTGGAATCGGGCAAAAAAATCTTAATATTTGGCATTTTACTCCCTTTCAGAGATGCCGCCCAAACAAGAGTTTACACATATCTTTGAACAGAATTAAGAAAAGGACCGTCAAAAGAATATTCATATATTGTGTGACCAGTGGATAAGAATTAAATGTTATTTGAAATTAAACGTTCAATTTCCCACTTTTTAGATGCCACCTGGTTTCTACGCCTTTCAACCAATCAATAACACTTAAAACATGAAGAGGGTCACTGAGTGACAGTTCTGCTAAACTATCTTGAAATCAGACAAGCACTTTCATAAGAATGTAGTTTTAAAAATTGTCATTTTGCCCCTTTTCTTATACCGCCTGATTGCCGTGTTTAACAACCAATCACTATGATCTAATCCAATGATAACATTTAACAACATTATATTGGTTACAGAGAAGGTAATTAAGAGTAGAATATTTTTAAAAGAAATTGGCAAATGATGCCGCAGCAGATTCTCCGTATAATATAAATAAACCGCGTAATAATGCGGAGGCCTCACTAAGGGTCTGTATGTGGTTAAGGGTTTATAGCTCAGGTTTATTTTTCTGAATAGTTCAGAATAGCATAGAACACATTGTGGCAAAAGGAGATGTTGCTTTTTATGTCTCCTTTTGACACAATGCTTTCAAAAGTTGTCTGCAGCAAAGGCATCTGCAAGTGGAATAAATGCTATTCAAATATCACAAATAAATCCTTTTCTGAAGGAATATTACTTTTACTTTTACTAGAGGAAACAATTAACTGATTGATTAATTAGGGTTTAACGCCGTTTTCAACAATTGTATCAAGGCGACCAGTTCACCTACTCATGCGTTTCCTGTTTTTTTCCCACACAAGTACACCACACAACATACTTTCCAAGCAACTGTCTTCTTAGACTGTTAAATAGTCCATTGGTGAAAGACGAGTGACGCATGTCACAGTGACTTTTGTCAATCGTCGGAAAGAATGTTGGCCGAGCCGGGAATCGAACTCACAACCACTGGCTTGACAGCACGCGTCGCTACCGACTGAGCTACCGGGGATCGGCACTAAAGGAAACAAAGCAGGGTTCAACATTTACTTTTTAAGTTACTGGACCAGTGGTATAGTGGTTCAGTCGTGCATCAATATCGAACCCTGCAAAGGGTTACCATTTACAAAGAGTAATTTGTTTAGGCGGTCGTACAAACTCTGGTATGGGGCAAGGTGATATCCTTATCCTGTATTACGCCTAAATAGGATATTTATACATTCAGAGACTTGTAATGTTATTTAGTTACCAAGAATAAGCGGAATTTATTTAACATATTTTACTTTTGCTTATGTATGCATTCTTAATTCAGTCTAGAATTGTTTGCACTATTTGTGTGGGTATTCTGAGCTATTTACATCACGTGACTTCAAAACCTCCTTTGTAACTATAGTAAATTTTTGCTATCACAAATCTACTAAAAATGTTTACCATAACTGGCTATATTCATTCAATCATTGTTAAAACAAAATTGGATTTGTGTATTCCATTTAAATCAATACTTATATATAAGTGTTCAACGTTTATATTTATTATATTATTATTTATTAATAATTCTTTATAACACTCATATTCATAAACATTTAGTGACTTATAAGCAATCTGTACGGATTTAAAGTATGCACAATATTGCTCACACATGTTTATAGTAATTGAGCCTGTGCTTGAGTAAAGGTACACGTTAGCTTGTGTGAACCGTGTTTAATCAGATCTGCTTGTACATCCGCCTAGTATGATCCATATCTCCAATGTTCACATACATGTACTATTAACACAAGCATATTAGAAGCTTCCGTCAATTTGTGTATATTCTGATAAGACAGCAGATGTACAGGCTGATCTTAACCTTCACTGTACACAAATACCGACTTGTACAATTATCATGCATTAGTTTTTATTTAATGTTTTATATAAGCTTTATTTCTGTTTTAATTAAAACAAATATAAATGCTACATAAATCCATTGTTTGTCTTTTAGTAGGTCAAAATGCACGTGTTAAAGAAAGTATTGTTCATTCTTCACAATGAGCGACGTTGTATTTCCTGTGAATGTTTAACTTCCTTAATCGTATACTTCATATGTTATTTAAAAGTCGTCTGCTTTCAAAATACTTTGAAGAGCGAAAAACGGGAAAATGTCGAATTTTGAGTTAAAAAAATGTTTGGCAAAGGAGTTCAAGTTATACAAATTCGTCCGTTACAAGGTAGTCACAATTTGTATGCCTGATATGCTAATTTGCAATTCGACTACTTTTAGAGGATGGATTTAAACAAAGACACCGTTAACATATAGAAGCATGAGTTTTTAAAGATTGGGGGCAAATGAGACATTGTTCATTTTGGCTCAATTCTCTTTTGTCCAGTGTTATAGAAATTCGTCGGCTGCAAAGTACTCATTGGTGTATTGTTTTGTAAAAAACAATGTTGTATACACATATATATAATACAAATGTTTAGAAGGGTGTCAGTAGAATCGACCAATCAAAAACAGATGTTAAGCCTTTCCAACATATAGACGGTTTCTGACGACTCTGCAGGAAACGACTTTTGTTTACATTGTGACAAAAGAAGAAATTGCTCATAATCTTTTCAACTCTATTCAATGATTAATGTTTCATTAATAGAGGATTACAATGTTTTTAAACTCTTATGCTACAGAGCTGAACATTGTATGTTGGAAAGTGTTTAACTAGCACATACCTGATTTTTCTAGGTGTGTTAGATATAGCGTAACATTTTACTACTTTCAGACGTATTTTGCCGCATCTGCTGCAGATAAATTTTGAAATGATTGGGGGGAACAAGTCTACGCTTTGACACAATGGTTTCGGAAGTACCCTGCTTGTTAAACCCTTTATGTTTAATGTTCTATGACATTATCCATTAATGACCATACAAATGGTTTCGGAAGTACCATGTACGTTTAACCCTTTATCTTTGATGTTCTATGACATAATCATTTAATGACCATACAAATGGTTTCGGAAGTACCCTGCGTGTTTAACCATTTATCTTTGAAGTTCTATGACATAATTCATTAATTACCATACAAATGGTTTCGGAAGTACCCTGCGTGTTTAACCTTTCATCTTTGATGTTCTATGACATAATTCAATATTAACCATACAGATGGTTTCGGAAGTTCACTGCGTGATTAACCCTTTATCTTTGATGTTCTATGACACAATCCATTCATGACCATACAAATGGTTTCATTGTATTGCTCGACCTTTAAAACCTAAGTCTAGGCTCGAAAAGTATCATCCTATGTATAAATGTCGAGTTGCTCAACGGTTACCAAAGTTTATCCGGTGGATTCTGAAAGAGGCGTATAGGGCTATACTAACCTATTTAATCAAATAATGTTTTTTAATGGAACATTTTTGCTTATCCTCAGTATGACGGCTATCTCTAAATCGTGCTTACAAGATTTAGAAATTGACTTTAGTGACATTGACCTTTAACCTGTGACCGGGAAAACCCGCAGTTATACGGTGTTCTTTAAACCGTGTCTTACGACATAGATTATTCACCCGAATGACCTTGCCATTTAATCCGTAACACTGACATTAAGTAAAGCAAAGTTTGATTATCTTCATTGGTACGGATTACTCTGTATCGTACCAACAACATGTACATGGACACACACATACACACGACAGAGTAGTTAAATTCCCCCAAAGCCATTCGAGGGGTGATATATAAGGTTACCTTTGAGATCAACTGGGAGGTGACAAAACAATTCACAAACGATTAACTTCAAAGTCAGGCAGGTCTTCATTGTTAAAATGATTTGGATTTGTGTATTCCATTTAAATCAATAATTATATATAAGTGTTCAACGTTTATATTTATTATGTTTTCATTTACTAATAATTCCTTATAACATTCATATTCATACATATTTATTGACTCATTACAATCTGTAAGGATTGATATTACGCACAATAAATATTGCTTACACATGTTTATAGTAATTGAGCCTGTTCTTCAGTTAAGGTACACGTTGGCTTTTGTGAACCGTGTAGAACTAGAACAACATATATATCCGCATAGTATGATCAATACCTACACTGTTCAGCTACTTTTAACTTTTGACAGCTTCTGTCAACTTGTGTTTATTCTGATAAGGCAGAGCAGATAAAAAGGCTGACCCGAACCCACACTGTACATAAATACCGACTTGTACATTATCATGCTTTTATTATATTGGTGTAGGGATATACTGTGGATATAACCTTTATTAATGTGTTACTTAACATATATATATATATAAATGTTACATCATCCATTGTTTGTCTTTAAGTAGGTCAAAATTCACGTGATAAAGAAGGTATTGTTCATGCTTCACAATGAATGACTTTCGATTTAATGTGAATTGTTAACTTCCTTAATCGTATACCTCATATGATATTTAAAAGTCCTTTGCTTTTGAAATACTATGTTATATAAATTCGTCCGTTGTAGTCAAAATGTGTAAGCCTGATATGCTTGTTTGCAATTTGACTGCTTTAAAAGAAAATAAACAAAAACAACATTTTTATATAGAAGCATGTATTGAAAACATTGGGGGCATAGGAGACATTGCTAATTTTGGAGCAATTTTCCTTTTGTCAACATTGTAATACAAAATCGTCAGCTGCAAAGTACTCATTGGTGTAATCCTGATATGCTTTAATAAATGTCGTCTCCTTTCAAAATACCTAGAAACGAGAAAAACGTGAAAATGTCGAATGCATGAGTTGAACATAGTGTGGGCAAAGAAGACAGTGTTGATCTTGACGCAGTTTCTCGTTTATTCATAAACCTTTCCCGTATATAGACGCTTTCTGATGACTTTGCAGCAGACGACTTTTGAAAACATTGTGAACAAAGAATACATTTATCATACACTTTTAATCTCTATTCAATGGTTATAATGTTTTATTTATAGAGGTTTACGCTATTTTTAACCAGATAATTTTAAAAGTTGTCTGCTGCAGAATTGTAGTATGTGGGAAAGTGTTTATCTAGCACACATCTGAGCTGTAGTTGTGTTAGATACAGCTTAACAGTGTACTACTTGGAGATGCATTTTAACGAATCTGCAGAAGATGCGTTTTAAAAGGAAATGTGGCATTAAGCAATTCCACGCTTTGCCATAATGTTTTGAATTGTATTCAATAGTAAAAGGGCAGATACGCCTCTCGTACCAAAGATCCCGGGTTCAAATCCCGTAATGAGCGGGTTCTGCCTTGGGATGTTTCCTTACAAACGGTGCGAGTACTGGCTCAGTTTCCAGGAAGCAGACATCGAGTCTGATTAATATAAGCTGAAAGTTTGTTTTATGATCGATGAAAAACAAATAAGTTTAAACGGAAGTTACACTGTATTTTTAACCATTCATTTAATACAGGCGTTAACTGTTAGAAGAAATTAGCAGTGTCTCCTTTTAACATAATGGTTCCAAAACTACAGATAATCATACAGTTTTCTAAACAGAACAAAACGCCTCGTTCATGCAGTGGATAACATTGCGACAGTTGAACTTGTGTCAGGATAAGCTTACCAGCAGTACTGGTAAGGACAATGTGCATGTACCATCAAACTTGGCCCATCTTTCTTTTACTCTATCAACAATACATATAATCTTTAACAATTTGTTCAAAATCATTTATAATATATAAAAGAAAAAATAACAATAAACACATGTTACTATGGAAACAGGCCATGGTTTTAACATATGAAAGATGAATTATTTAGCAATGTTCAAGTCATACACAGACTTACTTTGTGAAAGTGGATAATTGTAAATGATACTCTGTATATAATTAACATATTTACATATATGCTTTTTGGTCATTCAAAGTGGATACAGAACTTCAACTGTTGCTATTGGATTAAACTACTATATATATAAAAGTTATTTTAACGTTGCATTCGCAAGAAAATGCATACTAAAAAGGTTTTATTGCAACAAAATTGTAAAACATGATTTAATATTTTTACTTCATTAACATATATGTGAAATATATATAAATAAATATATTTATAAGGTATTAAGGTATGGTTTTAGTCTAATAAACTTGTGATATATGAGTCGTAGTCATCATGGTGTAATGAAAATTGTGCGTTTGTGCAACCATATGAACTTGTTGAATCTGCACTATTGGATGGTCAAATAACTTGTTATGTTTGTCAAACTTGATATGGTGATGTGTCTTATGGAAAACCAAGGATTGTAGCTCAGAGGTCAAGGTCAAAAATTAAGGTCAAAGGTCAACAATTGATAAAAACAGGCATTACAAGGCTATAACTTTTACCTTCATTTAAAGATGAAAACGGGTGTATTGTGTGCTAGACCTAGAATAGCAACGGACATATCAAGGTAATTTTTCTAGGTTAAATGTCAAATGCAGTTTAAATATAGCTTGTCAATGCTATAACATGTATACATATATTACAGTCATAAATGAACCCACAAGTAACCAATCAATGCTGAAATGGAGCGAGTCTGCGGTGTGACCTCCGAATTTAATAAAACAGTTCATAAATTTCACATAAAACACCAATGAATGCAGCTGAAATGTCAAGGTCATTGTAATTATTTAAACTCAAAGCAAAAATCAAGAGTGCCAAGATTGCCCTAAATCTATCACCTGAGTGATAGTATAGTAGCAAATGTTACTGCTAATACAAAGAAATATTTGATCAAGCGTAGAAATTAACTGCAAATGAATCAGCTTATCAGTAAAGGACACTTATAATAATGCATAAAATCTTAAACAATTTCAAAGAGGACCACCCCAGGAATACTCCTGTGAAGTTTGGTTGATATACGTCTATTGGTTAGGAGGAGATGTCGTTTAAATCTAAAGCTCATTTTACCCCTTTTCTGATGCCACTTCGCAGTTATCTTTTTCAAACAATCAAAATGGCTTGAGCGAAGTATGTACAGTGTCACTAAGAGAGCATTTCTGCAAAACCACCTTGAAACTAGACAAGAACTTTATAGGAAGGGAATTTTAAATTGTTATCATTTCGCCCCGTTTTTTGTTTGGAACAAACAAATATATATATGGCTTTCTGAAGCCATACGTCTTATGGAGAAGTTCCTAAATTTCATACGCGTGAAACACGTCGATAACTCGAAATGATGTAACCGTACCATTTAACTTCAAGTTATGCAGTGTCCACTGTAGTTAACCTACGAGCTCGAGTTACCGAAAGTCACTTGTACTTTACCTTTAAACACCAAGAGAATAGTTCAGCTTGACGTCAATTACACTATATTCTTTTTCCACAATAATTTTCCTTTTAAATTTCCAACATTTACACAGCCAATTTATCCGATGTGTTCAATGTATAAGCGTCTATTAAAGGAAGCAGTAAACCAAATACATTCTCTCCGTATCACAGTAGTCAGGGAGACGAGGATGTTTGTAGATATATATTATAAGTCAGTGCAGAGGTCGAGAGTTACAAAACTGTTACTTTACCTCATATCTCAAAAACAATTTATTATTTTCATAATGAGAAATGTTTTCGATATTCGTCTGCTGCAGTGGCGTCATAAAGCGTATAAACAGTAAAGCCTGTGTTTAGCATTTTCTTGTCTATAACAATGACACTTTTATTTTCCAAACTACATATTTTCTCTTTTAATGCCCCTGCAGTTATAGTCCGCTTGTGAACAAAGACCAGGTTCCACTATATGTATGAGAGGGATTCTCTTACATGCACTGTGTATTTGATTCAGACGGCTTGAGAGTCAAGATTAATTTTTGATAACATTGTGTCCTTTCAATATTGATAGTCGTTTATTTATAGAGATTTATTTACCATTACTTTTCGCTTAGATGATATCAAAGTCATCTGTAGCGTAACTGTTGTATTTTGGAAAGAATAAAGATATGATTGGAAATGAATTGCATCTGCATCACCGTTTTGGTATCTTATAAACCCTTTCCCGCATACAACACATCTGCAGAAGATGGCTTTGAAATCACATTGGTAAAAACATTGAACATTACCATAAATTAGTTTAATTATTAAATAGAATTGAAAACATTGTGGTATTGAAGCAATTGCTCCGTCTACCACAATGTTTTCAAAAGTCGTCTGCTGCAGAGGCGTCAGAAAGCGTCTATATGTGGGAAAAGGTTAAGGCAACTTTGAATGAAACTAGTGGAGCAACACTTCTAGGTTATATATACTCAGATTGGCTTTCAAATCTAAAAAATCTTATAAATTATCCTGTCCGGTAAACTGTTAAAAGTTGTTGTTGACCTGATCCTGACCGTTTTTGTAAAGATGCGTATTAATTATGTCATCATAATCATTGTTTGTATTTGATTTGTGGAGACGAGCCCTGATAACTCTGTGGATATAGACGCATACCGTTAACCCTGGGTTTGTGAGTTTGAACCTCAAGCTCAGCCAAAATTCTTTCCAATATTTGACAACAAATGTCAATGTGACAAGCATCATTGGTCTTCTACCAATGAATGGGCTTACCATCTATTTTGAAAAGCAAAATAATTGTGATAATCCCGGTAAAATTGCCCTTTGAGAGATGAATAGTCCCGAGCTAAATATTCCCATTGAGAGATAAATAGTCCCATTGAGAGATGAATAGTCCCATTGAGAGATAAATAGTCCCATTGAGAGATAAATAGTCCGTTCAGATAAATAGCTTGTTGAGATATGAATAATCCACGAGATAAATAGTCTTGTTGATAGATAAATAGTCCAGTTGAGATAAATATACCGGGGATAAATAGTCCCATTGTGAGATAAATAGTGCCGATAAATAGTCCTATTGTGAGATAAATAGTGCCGATAAATAGTCGTGGTGAAAGGTAAATAGTACCGAGATAAATATTCCCGTTTATAGATAAATAGTCCCGTTTATAGATAAATAGTCCCGATAAATAGTTGTGTTGAGAGATAAATAGTACTGTTCAGATAATAGTCCCTTTAAGATAAATAGTCCCGTTGAGATAAATAGTCGCGGGTCTAAAACAATAATCAACACCATGACTGTGTCGATACTTTTGATTTCCATTTTAAGTTTTACCCTTTCCCACGTGCAAAAAAACAACAACAGCATTTGACTTTGATAAAATCTGTTTCAGATTTGTCTTTGATCTTCAGGGAATATTTAGGCTCCTCCCTCTACATATCTCTCATATCCCCCTAATAAAGTCTATGAAATTGGTGCCAAAAAGATTCATCTTAGACGTTTCGTTTGAGTTAGTACCAACATCATAGGGTTAGAGTTTCTGATTTTAGAACATAAAATACACACTTCATCTACAGATATGAAACGGCCTTGTTGGTTAGTGGAAATTTAACAAATGGTAGCTATGCCCCCCCCCCCCCCGCCCCTTGGCGCTCAGGGTTATGGGGTTAGCATAACGATGGACTCGATGGTGTCAGGATAAATGGACCAGCATTACTGGTAATTTACACATGAAATGGCGTGATATAACTGAACAGTGTCGAATACGTTGTAAAACACCATGTAAGCAAACAAGAAAAGATCTGAGCTCTTTTCAATATGTTTTCAGTTCAAGATGATGAAGCACTCGCTCACAGTGGAGACGTTGTTCAGGTTACTGCCACAAGTCCATCTTTATAAGCATTTAAAGGTGCATAATTACCTCCCTCAAGCATTCAGGAAGTATCATCTTTCAGCGGAAACGGTCATTACTCCATACCAAAAAGCTCATTACCCACAATTCCATCAGGTACACCGGAAATGGCAGAGAGACCCATATGCACGATATGCAACAAACGGTTAAAAAATGTTCAGAATTTGAAATTCCACATGATGACCGCCGCCGGCGTCCGTCCGTACCACTTTTCGTACTGTCCGAAGATATTCAGTCAGAATACCGTGCTGGACCAACAACACATACAGGCTAGAAGCTGTTCGCTTGTTCTATTTGTGGGAAATGTTTAACACAACGGGCAACTAAGTATAGACCTGAGCAGACTCATGTGCGTGATATGATGTTGAAATAAGGAACAACACAATTAGGACATAAACAGGCGCACGTGCGTGTTATGATATTGTAATAAGGGGCGGCTAAATTTAAACTTGAACAGTTGCACGTGCACGAAATTATATTGAAATAAAGGGCAGCATAATACAGACATGAACAGGTGCATATTCGTGATATGATATTGAAATAAGGGGCGGCTAAATATAGACATGAACTGATGCACGTGCGTGATAAAATATTTAAATAAGAGGCAACTTAATAAAAACATGAAATGGTATAAGTACGCGATTTCATGCTGATATAATACAAAACTAAATATAAACAAGACCAGGTGCACGTGCGTGATATGATGTTAAAATAAGGGGCAACGAAATATAGACAGGAACATGCATGTTTGCGTGCTATATGTAAATAAAGATATACATGAATAGGTGCACGTCTGTCACGTGATGTTAAAAAACGGGGCCAAACCATCTAGACATGAACAGATGCACATGCAGGACTAGATGTTGAAATAGGGGCCAATTCAATATAGATATTAACAGGTGCATGAAAACAGTGTAACAGCAGTTCCGAAATACCAGTGCTTTGCTATCTCGGTTGAAATTGGTCAATGGCTAGTGTTTCGAAAAAAGCACTTATGTATAATTAAATTGTGAATCTCAACAAACAAATAAAGTAAAACTAGATGCAGAAATTCAGCGATGACTCGGAAGTAATTTATGAGTCCCATTCGACTTAGAGACTACTGTTAATATATTGTCTAAATGTTTTATTGAAACGGTTTTAACAGAAAACAATTAATTTGAGAAATGCAGTTTATTGTACACAAACTGTTTTATTGTTGATGTAGATGAATGTACATGTAACAAACACTTCAAGTCAGATATTTGTAAACGATATATGAAGCAACAGATAAAAATGTAGCAATTAAACAAGCTGTTAAATACATTTTGTAAGAATCATTAAAGAATAGAAAAGAGCCATGTTGTATGTTCTTTTAAAATCACGTGAAGATGTCATGTGACGTACTAGCAAGATTTAAGGCTTAATGTTCCAGTTCGATCCACACTCTTGGCCGTCAAATAACCTTTCCGCCATTGCCTTGTGACGAACGAGTAGCATTTAGGACTTGCCTTGTGACGTACTAGTGGGATTTAAGACTTAGCATTCTAGTTCGGTCCACGCTCATGGCTGTCAAATACCCTTTCCGCCACTGCATTGTGACGTGCTAGTGGGATTTAGAACTTGGCGTTCCAGTTCGATCCACGTTCATGGCCATCAAATACCCTTTCCGCCATTGCATTGTGATGTGCTAGTGGGATTTAGGACTTGGCGTTCCAGTTCGATCCACGCTCATGGCCGTCAAATACCCTTTCCACCTTTGCCTTGTGACGTAATAGTGGATTTAGGGCTTGTTGTTCCAGTTCGATCCATGCTTGTGGCTATCAAATACCCTTTCCGTCGTTGCTTTGTGACGTACTTAGGGGATTTACGTCTTGTCGTTCCAGTTCGATCCACGCTTGAGTCGGTCATGGTGAAGTACCTTTTATAAAGCGCATGTTATAGACAGACAGACAGACAGACAGACAGACAGACATACAGACAGACATACAGACAGACAGACAGACAGACAGACAGACAGACAGACAGACAGACAGACAGACAGACAGACAGACAGACAGACAGACAGACAGACAGACAGACAGACAGACAGAGAGACAGACAGACAGACGGACAGCACATTTAGGTATTGAAGTGAACAACGTTTATTGTCTAAACACACAAATATACATACAATATATACATGACAGGAAAATACGAACAGACATACTTAATTCGGAATTTATAGTTATAATGAATCAAAGATTGAACATGAATTAAAAGTGAATTAAACATGATAATTAATTTAAATAATATAAACCTATTGAGGATAAGCAATGTAAACATATGGTACCGTTCTTTAGAAATAAAACTCATAAAACTACATTTTAAAAGCGGGACAATTAAATTGCAATCGTGAAGTACAGAATGAGAGAATGGATGAAAGAAGAAATCATGATACATTTAAAGTATTTCTCTGAAGAGATGTCTCTTTGATATAAAGCGCAATACTAAGGATCGTTTTTCTATTTCTGTTAGTGAAGTATTCAATAGTCCCCCAGATCTGAGAGAAAGTGTTCTGTCGGCGGAATATAACTGGAATATGTCGTGTATCACTCGTTCGTGTAGTGGTTAGAGCGTCGTTCGTCACAACAAGAGCAAAGAACCAGGGTTCGATCCTCACTGGCCACATACGATGCTTTAGCAGTGGTAGTAATGGCTTCCCTCATTCATTTGCGCTAAGGCTTTCAGGGACAGCAGTATCAAAGCACCTGTCAATATCACTCGGTAAAGAACACATAAAACAAATGTCAAAGGGTTAATAAACACTATATGTACATGTGTATGTTAAGAAAATGTATACAAACATATACACAGACTTTGAATATTAATTAATATGTTTTACTAGGAATTTTCCCTCGATGGATTATATGAAATGTCGTCATAAAGGCGCCACCACTTACGATCGGATACAAATTCGGTCCATAACAGTTGCATGTATAAACACGTCTAAATGGTTGCTTCTTTCTTGAAGTTCGAAGTACTGCCCCGTTGGTTTTGAGTGTCCAAAGCATTAACTAAGTCGCCCATCTAGCAAGTCATAATATATTGGAATACACACTGTTGTTCTCTACAAACAGAATGGCTAACTCGTAACAATATTTGAATTGCTCCTGAAAAACACATAACACACACAAACATAAAACAACATTAGACATATTTGCACTTTATGCCTAAATGCTGATATTTACACTTTATACCGTAACTCCCACCGTTCTATGCTAATTACCTAACACTCATCATCTGTTTAAGCATATATTCCACTTTAAAATATGGCCGATATATTAAGTACATGATGACAGGTACATTACTTCGAATACATTACATACATAATCGAATTGCCATTCATAAGGTACTACATGTATCTATGACAAAATACAGAATATACGGGACATCATTTACGAGTCACACTATCCTTTCCTACCATTTTCCGTTTTGGTATTTATACATACTTTGCATTACAATGACATCACAATTACAACACTCGTCAACAAAGGATTTGTTTCGATTCATTTTAAAAAGAGAAAACGAGTGATATTAAACGCAAATTATCCTATAAGATTCCCTGTTTACATTCATTTGTCGAGTTGGTATTATCTTATTTTATCATGTCATCTAGAATTCTGTTTTGTTTTGATTATTTTTTTATCCAATCAAAACGTAAGAATATTGTGAATGCTTCACTATTCTTTTAATGACACTATTTTTGGATATATATGGTTCAACAAATGTCATACACATTACCTATGGGCGGTAAAAAAAATCGATGTTTACCCATATAAGGTAGTGAAGATATGTACACTATATGACGAAATGGATATATTTACACTAAATACATTAATATTATTTACTATATATGACGCAACGGAGATATTTACACTATATGACAATTTACATTATACGACATAATGGAGATATTTACACTATTTACTCTAAAAGACGCAGTGAAGACATATAGGCTACACCGTATGACGTAATGGATATATTTACACTATATGACGTAACTTGATACATTTTATTTATATGACGTAATAGAGAACAAATACGTATCTAATATAGCGTACCTTATTTGGAATTGCACGAGGTCCTCGTGCCCGTACTTGACTTACGACATTCACAATGCTGGCTTGCTGTTCCGAATTAATTTTCTCTAAGATATTGGCCACAACGGGTAAAAGACCGCTTCTGTCACCCCCAGCCCTGGAAATAGTGAATGATTGATTGGCAGAAACAGGCAAAACAGTACCTTTATTGTAAATGTACATAGTACAAAATTATTATTCACAATTTTATAGAGTAAACTGTAGAAAGATCACTCTCACACACTCACTCAATCTCTCTCTAAAGACTAAATATACATGTTTAAATATTTTAACATGTTCTGAAATTTACTGTTTACACCATTTTCAAAAGAATTTCAACGCCCCGATAACAAGATGTCAAGAGAAAGGTGTTTCTGTTCACGATAGCTCCGTCGATTCTGACGAGGGTTATAAAACTAACGGTCATGAATTGAAAACCTGACCCCGTTTATTTAATCCGTCGTGGTCGTATGGTTAGCGTCGGTGATTTGGAACCGGGTTTGATCCTCAGTCGTGGAACAACGGTCGTTGGGGAGTGCACTTTGGAAAGTATATTTCCCTAGCAATGTACAGGTTTATTGACTCAGGGATTATGAATATGTAAACTGTCGCCGTTATGTAACTGAAATATTGAAAACGGTGTGAAACCCCAATTAAACAAATCGTCTTACACCAATGGTTTAAATGGTCAATTTACGTAGGTAGTCAATCATTCGGCAAGAAGGCTGTATGCAATACTGGTATGGGAAAGCCATGACATGCAGGAAAGGTGAATCGGCCGCCGTGATACGGTTGATAAATTTGTGAAAACTATGTGGTCGCGTATAATGATAACACAGCTTTTAACATTTTTCAGTTATATCACTGCGGCCAGTACCCATGTGTGTCCTGGTTTTCTAAAACTATTACTCTAAACAACATTCTTTCCAAGCAACTGTCAGCATTTCCACATGGACTATCAGCCCATTGATGAAAACCGAATGATGCTTGTCACATTGACTTGTTTTTGTCTGCATTTCCACGTAGACTATTGGCCCTCTATGGTTAAAGCCGAATTATACTCTATGTTTAAACACGATTCGTATCAAGCCCAGCCCTACCATGTCAAACAATCCGTTAAATACTTACAGACAATGTATGAGAACTGGTTCCAGTTGCATATTTGGATCCCGAACAGTACGTCTTGATTCCAGGACCAGGTTTAGGAAGGAACGAGCAGACGATGGCACGGGAGATTATTTTGGCCAATCGGTATATTGGTAATGTAAAATTGTTTTGGAATCTTCAGTGCTCTGAAATGTTTTAAAGTACGTGATCCGTCGTCGGATCTAACGCTTTTCCGCTTGCAGACACATTTGCGAGGCATCAAAATATAATATCTGGTAAAATGGAATCACAATGTTAATGTACGAAAAGAAGAAATTCCTAGATTCGATATTTCCCTCCTTTTCGAAAACTGACTTCAAAGAAGCGTTAAATGTCGCCTGCTAAACTTATTTTGAACATCACAAAACATCAATCGAAAATGAAATGATGTAATTTCAATGCAGCTGTAGTGTTACATATTTAAACCATAAACTACCGAAAGGATGAAATACGCTTTGTTCTGAAAAGAGATAATCTAAAACAGACATCTCCCGCTTATCATCACTATATAGGTTACGTCATTTCGGAACCGGAGTGTTCTTAATTCTTATCTCATTTATTTTATTTGTGATTTTAAACGTATTGAGGTCCCTTTTGAATAATTAAAATCACATAAGCTGTCGTCCTGACAGTCATGAGATCAAGCGAAATTTTCGATGTGGCATTAAGGAATTGATCAAACAATATATTCACTGATTACTCACCGCTTCCTGTACGCACACATTTAGTTTACTCAGTATATATTCTGGAGTGATCTCCCTTTGTACGCAGTTGACATTGACCTTTCCGACAGACAGTTCCTGGTTGATGTCAGGCAGATAGTCGCCGATATCCTATAATCAAAATTGAGTCTCATAACATGATAACCTAGTATGGTACCCGGCGTACTGTAATAAACAAGTACGTCTTGCATGACCCAACACTGCCGACACTGCTGACTAGATTGGTCACCTCTTCTTATATATCGCTATAGTTTTGTACCCGGCGTACGATATTAAATAAGTGCGTCTGGCATAACTCAACAATTGCGACTAGATTGGTCATCACTCCTTTGTATCGCTATAGTTTTGTAACCGGCGTACTATAGTAAATAAGTGCGTCTGACATAATCCAACAATTGCCACTAGATTGGTCATCACTCCTTTGTATCGCTATAATCTTATACCCGTCATACGATAGTAAATAAGTGCGTCTGGCATGACTCAACAATGGCGACTAGATTGGTCATCACTCCTTATATATATATATAGTTTTGTACCCGGCGTACGATAGTAAATAAGTGGGTCTGGCATGACCCAACAATGGCGACTAGATTGGTCATATCTTCTTATATATCGCTATAGGCTTGTACCCGGCGTACGATAGTAAATAAGTACGTCTGGCATGACCCTACATTGGCGACTAGATTGGTCACCTTCCCTTATATATCGCTATAGTCTTGTACTCGGCGTACGATAGTTAATAAGTGCGTCTGACTAGATTGGTCACCTTCCCATATATATCGCTACAGTCTTGTACCCGGCGTAGGATAGTTAATAAGTAAGTCTGACATGACCCAACAATGACAATCATATAAACCAATACTGGGTTACATGGGTCATCTCCCAAGCCAAGCTATATTCAAGTCTTAGACATGACCCAACAATGGCGACTAGATTGGTCACCTTCCCTTATATATAGCTATAGTCTTGTTCCCGGCGTACGATAGTAAATAAGTAGGTATGTCATGAACCAACAACGGCGACTAGATTGGTCACCTTTTATATCGTTATCGCAAATATAGTATATTTTATAATGTACAACTGAGTTTCGTAAACTCTACAGCGGACCTTTACAACTTGATGTTTGGGATCAATTCATAACCAATGAAGGAACTTTCTTCAATGTTTGAAAGGTTAATCGGTTGGTCCAACAGATAGTTGTCTCTATTGCATTTTGATTGCTACACCATGTCCAAAGGGCGCCGCCATTATTGGTGTATGCCACACCCTCTAATGTACTGGTAGGGGCAGGTTACTCCAGACTAATGATAATTTTAAATTATACAAATTTGACAATAGATCAATACTTTGGATTAAATCTGATCTTGAAAAAAGGATACAATGTGTTCAAGTTGGGAGCATTAGTTAAACATGTCTCCCTATATTGTCTGGCGTTCCTCAAGGCTCTGTGCTAGGTCTCTACTTTTCCTAATGTATGTGAATGACCTATCTCTTCATGTCACACTATCTTCTTTAGATATATTTGCTGATGATGCAACCCTTCAAAAGTCATCCCTTAGTTGCATACAATTGAAAGGGATATTTCTACAGACGTTAATAACATCCAACGTTGGTGTAATGAAAACAGTTTGGTGATCAATGTTTCAAAAAGTAAAAGTATGCTCTTAGCAACAAATAACAAATTGACAAAACTTCCCGCAAAATAATTGGATATATCAATGAATAGTAATCATGTACATTGTGTGAATAATTATAAACTTTTAGGCATAAATATAGATAACAATCTTTCCTATGTCAAACACGTAGACAGTGTTTGTCTCTCAATTAATTCAAAAATCGCTCTTCTTAGGCGGATTAAACCGTACCTTTCAATGCAATATCGGAAAATGTATTATAATGCATACATTCTTCCTGTCATTGATTATTGTTTTACTATTTGGGTAATGTACCCAAAGTACAACCTAACAGAATCCTCAAACTTCAAAAGTATGCTGCACGAATAATTCTAGATAAACCCTATGACTCCCATCCAAACCATTATTCGAGAAATTGGAATGGTTGGATGTGTATGAATGACTAGAATACAACAAATCAATATTGATATACAAAGCTATGATTGGACAAACACCTGGATATATAACCGATATTTTTTCTTCACAGTCAACCAATACTTACAATTTACGCTCGGTTTCATATAATAACATTTCTTGTCCGAACCTATCTACATAACTATTAAAAAAAAGCCTACACTTTGCTGGTGTACATATATGGAATGCTATACCTTCAAACCTTAGGTTCCTTTCAAATCTTACAAAATTTAAGTGTTGTTTCAAAACGTCATCTTCTGTTATTATAGTACTCAAAAGTAAAAAAAAAAAAAGAAGCAATTCAATATCATTTTGTTTTATCAAATGCATTAAGATAGATCCTTTGTTATATACATTACTTCTAAAAAGTCAGTCCCAGTACATGTGGGTTACTTGTTTTTCAACAAACACTTTTATTTGATGTATCACATACAAGGTTGATACATTATATCACAATTGATGTTTTCATTTTTGATGTCATTTAGGGGAGAGGGAAAAAGGGGGCGGGGGGGGGGGCGGAATGAGAATAGAGTGCGTGAGTTGTTGTTGGGGCGGTTTTGGGGTAGGGGAATTATTGTTTCATCATTGTATGTTTCTAAGATGGCCTCCTTGTAAATAGCTAATGCTAACTGAGTCACCATCTATAATAAAGTATTACTATTATTATTATTATTCCACATTTGAGGGTTTTTGAAATTCGAGGAATCATGAAAGCATTTGGAAATACAAAATTACATGGCTATATCAAACAAAAGAAAAAGGATATGCATGAATTAGTAATACTTATATGTAAAGGATAATACACAAACAAAGAATTAAAATAGAAACTCTTATTTTCACTGCGGTCGTTAATGTATAGTTTCGTATGGCATGGGATGAAGTCTAAATATTATGCAATGGTAGCTTCATAGCAAGGTTTTCCAAGAAACATGACATGCATGAACTCCGCGAGCAGGATATATTATCGTGTTACCTGGTACACGTTACACAATGGCAGATATATCATACACTGAGATCAATAACTGAGTGTTTATAATATTGGTATTGACTGTTAAAGAAAACAGTTTATGTGCATGGTATAAGATTGAAAATTAATATCACGATCATATATTACAACATGGAATAATCCTAGTCGGTATGACTCTTACCTGTTTGCTTGTAACTCCAATTGGGTCTAACGATATGATACAGGAACAGTTCTCTTGTAGTACGAGTCCAAGGAAATCTTCAACCGTCCGTGCCAATGGTGTCTGTGCAATTATGTACCGATGTTTCTCCTTGTACCCTTTTTAAGAGAGCAATGGGGAATACAATCAAACATATGCTATAGACACCTTAAAATAGCAAGTTACTGTCTATAGCGACCATTGTGTTAGTTTCTCAAATAAATGACCCTGTAAATAAAGACCACCTGTTCACAAAGACTATATTTTGTCTTTCCATGGTGGTCTTAGTACACAGGTTCCACTGTATTATAATGTAGTAGGGATACGTCTCGAGTACTGGTTAGTTCTCAGGAAGTAGAAATCGAGTATTAAGCTGGCGATACATTTTGCTTATTAATTGTTATACAACGGTTAATACTTTAAACATGGTAGTAATGGCTGCCTCTGGTGGCGGGTTAAGCATTACGACTGACATGTTGGTGTCAGGATAAATGGACCAGTAGTACTGGTTACTTACCAAGGAAATGCCGTGATATAACTGAAAACATGTTGAAAGAGGCGTAACACTCCAAACAATCAATCAATTATACAATTGTTATGTTAGCACGCAGTCGTTGTTTATATTCTTCTTCTTAAACTAAATATATCTGATCATAATATATTATATCCTACAGGTTAAGGCATCCGCTTCGAGCACGGGAGGTCAAAGTTTCGAATCCAGGTGTCGATAATGGGGTCCTTTCTGATAGATCAGTCTGCTTAGCCGCCAGCTAGTTAAATTATGGAACCAACTACATGTCTGCCTGCGGCCTGCAGGTGGGAACAGGTTTGCTTTCATAGGCTGATTGATTATACTTACGTCAACGTAAATAGCGTTAATAGTCCGACTTGGAATTCTGGTTATATTTGAATAATCTGGGTCTGTGAGCATCGCCTAGACGTAAAGATAAACCAATAAAACATGTTGTGACAGGTTTGTTATACAACTTGTACTGTAGAGTGTTACATATAATTTCTTAGTTTCTATCGTTGGTTCGTTGGCTCGAACCCCGACTCGGAACTCGTTCCTTTATTATTTTATCCAATCAGCTAAATAGTGGAAAGGAAACTATTTGCCTGGGAAGAATGTTGTGTGGATTACTGGTTCGAGAAGACATGAAAAACACGTTAGGTGAACTGGCCGTCGAGATATAACTGAAATACTGTTGAAAAAGGCGTTTAATTCGAATCATGCTTTAACCCTTTCGAATAATTGTACTTTACTTTAATGTTTTTCGATATTTGCCCAGATTATTTCAAAGTCGACTATGTGTTGTATGTGTGAAATGGTTAATTATTTCTTCCAAAAATATTGTCTAAACCATTTCCACCAGACTAACTCAGACACAACGCCCCCCCCCCCCCCCCCCCCCCCCCCCGACAACTGATACTTTTGTTAGACGTGACAACTGATACTTGTGTTAGAAGTGACAACTGATACTTGTGTAAGACTAACACTTATGTTAGAAGTGACCACTGATACTTTCGTTAGAAGTGACAACTGATACTTGTGTTAGAAGTGACAACTGATACTTATGTTAGAAGTGACAACTGATACTTGTGATAGAAGTGATCACTGCTAGTTGTGCTAGAAGTGATCACTGCAACGTGTGTTCAAAATGACAACTACTACTTGTGTTAGAAGTGACAAACATTCCTACCAGGAATACTCGCGCCTTTCCTGTTTTTGTATTTTTCTTTCTTATTTTTCTGGAATGCCTTCTTTTCTGCGTCACTATTTAGAACATTAACGGTTACCAGAAGCTGCAACCAAATTAAATAAATTACAACATAAACTGTGTGTGGAAATGAATATTTTGATATTTCCCCTTAACCCATTCCTACATATAGACGCTTTCTGACGCCTCTGCAGCAGACAACTTTTGAAAACACTGTATTAATCAAAACTCACTATTTCTCTATGTGCAATAATGTTTTCAACTCTATTCAATAATTAACATTCATTTTAAGGGATTTGTTTTATATTTTTGCCTATATATTATTAAAGTCTTCTTCTGCTGATTTATTGTTCTTAGGAAAGGGACGGTAACATGTAAATGTATGACATATAACGTTTGTTTTTATTCTATGATGTTGATTTTCATCATCATCATCATCATGATAATAATAATGGGGAACAGCACCCATCAACACTAATCATAATAGTATTAATAATAATATAATATAATATATTATAATAGGATATAAATAAAAATAAATCATTTTATTTAACATTTGAAAGTGAGAAAACCTACTTGAAATTGTTCTTGAATCTCTTCCGTTTTAACAGTACAAAAGTCCATGCTGGCAATTTGGTCGCATTTATTGGTAAGTGAATGGCTTAGAGCGTAATGCAAGAACCTGTATTGTTCCTGAAACATATTTTACAGCAACTTATTCTCGATGACCTTTTATATGACATTGTTCGAATGATGTTTTTACGCCGTTTTCAACAATATTTCAATTATATCACAACGTGTACATGGTATTAGGTCGTGTACGATTGATTAATTTATCCTGTGTCAATATGCTAACCCAACCACTCTCTAGCGTCACGTAGGGAAATCCATAACTATAAGTCTTTGATATGATCTGATGTATATAACTGCTGCAATAAGAAAATACGCTGCACAATAGAATTGCAGCCCCACGAACAATAGCCCCTTTCTCCGAAGCCGTAACGTTAATCTCCTACTAGCCAAAACCAGCTCCCTTTTCGGTAGAACGTGCCACATTCTGAAACAGGACAAACAACACCACTCGAAACACAGAAATGTAATAAAGTAAAATCTGGTACAGGGCAAAAGTTGAAACTCGAACTCAGAGGTCAAAGATAAATGATATAATATTATTATTTTGCTTTATCTGGGTTTTACGCCGTTTCACTTATTCATGATCACTGCATACACAAACCAGTACTAGACTAATAATTGTGTCTTACCGAAAGGCACTCCATCATGCCAGCCTCGACTCGGGATCGAACCCGGGACGTCCGGTTCCAATACTCGAAACTAACCATATGGCCACGGCTGATTCATAGTTAAAAAGAAAAGACAAAATAATCCTACCACATTCTGGGACCATTAAGACTCGGCTGACCCCGTAGACCTAGAACACAGCCGTACACGTCCACATAGTTATCACTCCGTCCTTCTCTGGTGAGAATGTCCAGTGCTATATATGTACCCGTACGACCTATCCCCGCACTGTTGGTAAACACATCATGAATACAATTTAAGGTTAGAATATTCCAGTGTCACATATGAAATCTCCGCATTGTTGGTGATATATCATAAATAAGTCAAAAAGGTTAGAAAGTCTTATGATATATGTGTACCCGTACGACCGAATCCGAACTGTTGGTAATATAACATAAATAAGTATAAAATGTTAGAATGTCCAGTGCTATATATGTACCCGTACGACCGATCCCCGCACTGCTGGTAATATATCCATGCATACGTAACTAAATGTTAGAAACGTTCCAGTGCTATGTTTGTACCCGTACGACCGATCCCTCACTGTTGGTAATATATCATAAAATAAGTATTAAAGGTTGGAAAGTTCAGTGCTATATATTAACCCGTACGCCGTACGCCTGACCCCAGCAATGTTGGTAATATATATCATAAATGAGTATTAAAGATTAGAAAGTCCATTGCAATATATGTACCCGTACGACCGATCCCTGTACTGTTGGTAATATATCATAAATTATCATAAATAAGAATAAAGGTTGGAAAGTTCAGTGCTATATATTTACCCGTACATACTCCTGACCCCAGCAATGTTGGTAATATATCATAAATGAGTATTACAGATTAGAAAGTCCAGTGCTATATATGTACCGTAGAGCAAAATTCCGCACTGATGGTAATAATAAATAAATAAGTATTAAAGGTTAGAAAGTCCAGTGCTATATATTATAGGTTTATTGCATCTATATGGAAACAATATTGTGTTGAACGAGTTCATTCGGCTGAGTTGCCCGAGCTTGCGAGGGCAGATCTCCAATGTAAGAACGAGTTCCAACACAATAGATTCCCATAATCATGCAATAACCTTTTTATTGTATAATTGGATATTGGCTATTTAAAATTTGTCGTTTTGTTTATTTTAAACACTTCAACATTTCAAAAGTTAACAATAGTTTTGGATTGTTTAGATTAATAAACATTAACGATCTATCGCGCAACTATACTCTCCGTTCCGATGGTTGCTAGGGTCATCGAAAATATAATTTACAACCGCCATTGTTGTTCCTCATTTGGTTTCGACTCGATTTGTAACGTCGACTAAATTATGTGTCACGCTTTTCTAACAGTGTTTTTCATTAATAACTCGTGTATTATCTTATTCTGGTTGTTATGCCTGAATATTTGTTAATCTACAATTAAGATGCCCCTTTTGATCTCGCAGTATGTTCAGTAATGCGAACGTACGTCTTCTATACTGCGTTGATAAATTTCACATCGGAGGAAGACAAATAAATTCTGAAGACCTACCTTTAAAACAATCATTTGCTAATTCATCCTATCAGTTAAGAATCACTCTTTATTTTGTGTTCATATGTAATTGAGATACACTTATAATAGATTGTCAACGATAATCCAAACAACTTTATAGCGTACGTCTTTACAATCGATCAATATTATTGATGTGTACACACGTCTCATTATTACGTCAGAAACTACGAAGATACGTAAACACAGCTAACGCTATAAATAGACTAGATTTGGTTTTTTGTATGTCTATCCATTTTGCACTATGTGTCATCTATAAAAGATGTATCAAACACTGTATTACGAACAGTATAAGCAAAGTTTTTTTCCTAGGACTATCAGAGACTGGAACCCTTTTCCTCCGGACCTTGCGCAGATCACGTCTGTATACTGATTCAAGTCCCGTCTGTACACAGCCTAAACCAACACACATGTTTTGATTTCATTTGTATTTGTAAATATGCCTAATTAGTGGTGTTTACCATGTTGATGGCTTCACTTGCCGACGATGCACTAAGCTCTAGCCAGTAATAACGTGGAAGGAGAAGTTAGCTGGTCTCTAAGTCATCAACTATTGGATGAGAGCGCTTTGTAACGTAATTGTATGGAAATAGTTCAGTCCTTATCAGCACGTGAAAAACACTACGTGCAATGTCAATGCGTGCAATATCGACCCTTGCAATATCGATGGATACTGCATCCCTTTTCCAAATGGAAAATAGAAGGAAAAATATCAAAGTATACAATAAGTACCCGTATATGCTACATCTAGTGTTACAATATTAAATGCTATATATGTTACGTCTAATTTTTACAATATTTAATCCTATATATGTTACGTCTAATAATACAATATCAAATGATATATTAGTTACATCTAATGTTACAATATCAAATGCTATATATGATTACATCTGTTGAGTCCAATTAAGTGAATGCTATGTCCGACTGTAGCGCTGTTGGTCACAAGTCATATCTGTAACAATGCTCATTGCTTTGTATGTTACGTCCAATTCAGGGAATAGTTAGTCAGACTTCAGACCTGTTTGTCACACGTCATAGCTGTAACAATGCTCAGGCGCTATGTTAAGTCCAGTTCAGTGAATGCTACGTTCGACTCCAGCGCTGTTTGTCACACATTATACATGCATATAAAACAATTCCCTAAACAACATTCATGTAGACAAGAAACTGCATGTAAACCTATAAAGTATTTTCTCCCCATATATATAGGTTGACTCAGAACATATGGGATCATTATATATTCTTGAAACTTTGGCTGTGTAACAATTATTTCCGGTGATCATCTTGACCAGCGTTTATTCGTCCTTACGTCCCTTTTGCATGAAGCCTTAGATATATAGGTTGACGTATGGGACCATTATAAATGTTATAACTTTTGCAATATTTTCAAAAAAAAGGATAGCCGAGCCGTGATAGCAAGTCGGTAACGATTATGGCTCTTAATCGACACGTCGTGAGTTGAAACCATGACTCTGCCATTACTTTTCTCCGTTTATCGATATAAATCATCTTGACCAGCGTTATTCGTCCTCCATCAATGCACTTACAGGTCTATGCGAGAAGGTCACAGTGTTTTCAAGTCCTATGCTGCTGAAATGGCTATATGTGTGAAAGGTTTTACCTTTAAACACTTCATAATGTTTGATAGCGGTTTGCGTTTCAGCTATCGGAAAATGTGTTTTTAAAAAGAAAGTTGTTAAGAACTACACCTCTCTACAACTTAAGTACTGCAATGGACGACAGTTGGTCCTTCGGTCAATTTTGGGACGCGTTCGACAGATTCGCGGAATTCCACGAGCGTAACAACGCTTTCCGGCGTCCCTTGGTCAGGCCATGCGGTTAAATGGAAGTGATGGATGCTGGATACCTGGGAGTCCTGCATGAAACAAAATGACAGAAGTGTCAACTTTGACCCTTATCCCGCAATATGCGCCTTCAAAAACATACGATTGTACTCATATTCATGACTTTAAACATAATTTGATAGAAGTAAAGGACGATGAAGAAAAATAAAAATAAATAGAAGAAGAACAAGAAGAAGACCAATGAAAAGAAGAAGAGAAGAAGAAGAAGAAGAAGAAGAAGAAGAGAGAAGAAGAAGAAGAAGAAGGAAGAAGAAGAAGAGAAGAAGAAGAAGAAGAAGAAGAAGAAGAAGAAGAAGAAGAAGAAGAAGAAGAAGAAGAAGAAGAAGAAGAAGAAGAAGAAGAAGAAGAAGAAGAAGAAGAAGAAGAAGAAGAAGAAGAAGAAGAAGAAGAAGAAGAAGAAGAAGAAGAAGAAGAAGAAGAAGAAGAAGAAGAAGAAGAAGAAGAAGAAGAAGAAGAAGAAGAAGAAGAAGAAGAAGAAGAAGAAGAAGAAGAAGAAGAAGAAGAAGAAGAAGAAGAAGAAGAAGAAGAAGAAGAAGAAGAAGAAGAAGAAGAAGAAGAAGAAGAAGAAGAAGAAGAAGAAGAAGAAGAAGAAGAAGAAGAAGAAGAAGAAGAAGAAGAAGAAGAAGAAGAAGAAGAAGAAGAAGAAGAAGAAGAAGAAGAAGAAGAAGAAGAAGAAGAAGAAGAAGAAGAAGAATACCATTGTCTTACCTTTTTCATGGTAAGTTTGGTTACGGTAAAGTCAGTGTATCTTTCATCACTCATGCAATGTACATTGATGTCTCCGTATATGTTATGTTCTCCGACATCAGGCCAATATTTCTCACATTTCATTTTCTGAAGAGAGTTAGCAAGAGTACATTACCTTATTAAAAAATACAACCGATCAAATCCGAACTCAAAACAAACGAGGAACTCAAAATGTTGATATTTCGACAACAGCAAGCTCTCCCAATATTTATTTTAAAAGGCAATTGTTGTGGCATACATTTTATACAAACGACTTTCGACTGCTTACAATCTTTATAATTTGGTTTAAACGTCACAAAAATGTCATGCATTTGATTTAAGCATATCCCCCATACTACAAATATGCGCACACAAACTGCGAAAACATCAAAGCAAACGTGTGGACAAATTATATTAATGAAAGTTAAATTATTGAAATGAGCTGAAAACGTTGTGGCAAAAGTAAAAAAAATGCTCTTTTTAAGCAATTCCTAATTTTTCACCACGTTCTTAAAAGGTCGTCTGCTACAGAAGCGTCAGAAAACGTATACAAGTGGGAAAGTGTTAATTGAGGAAGCTTTTCATGAAATGACAAAATAAGGCATGTGTAATTGAAAATATACAATTTGGAATTTCTGAACAGTGTTGGTTCCGGTCAACCTGTGCAAATGCTTCATCTTATCAGAAATATCATTTCATAAAAATGTCTAACAATCTTGTTCAGGTAATATATGAGCGGATGCACAGACTGATCAAAGTCTAAACTGTTCACAAAAGCAAACTTATCAAATAATGTAAGTGTACAAACTCTGGGCTTACAGATTTTTCCATGAAATTCGTTAACATGACGATTTTATCAACTTTCTCCTGCCAGACCATTTCCCAGAATTCTACATAACCTTTCATGAATTTCTCTGTGGGACCTGTTAAATATATATATAGTTCGTCGTATTTATTGTCTCGAAGTCAAAGAAAATATGAACACATTAAAACATAAATGATCATCGAGTATCATTTACTTATGCTCGGTACCATAAATCGAAAGTATACAAGTGATTCGACGAGGAATCACATACGACATACGCGGTCGTCGTCAAACAGGACATAGAGATGGCGAACATCAATTATTAAGAGTGAAATAGGACCAAGATCGAATCCAACAACAATCATTACTTAACGATAGACATAAGAAAGGAGAAAGATAGTCAAAAACAGAGTATTTAACAGCTTTCCTATATAAAACAAATCGGCAAAAAAGGACTTAATAACATATTGGCAAAACATGGAACAACTGATGTGAATCAATTCATACGCGGGTGTCGACAAACATGACGTTGATATTGCGAATATCAACTAACATGTGTGAAATCAGACCAGGGACGATGGTTTTCCGGAATACAGTGGCAAAACGATCCAAAAGATTAATGATTGAATTGACATAAAAAACATTGTAAAACAAAATGGAGACAAGACAGCGAAGAACAAAAAAGAGGCCAAGAAATTGCCTTACCTAACGATGCTATGTACGTCTTCTCATATTCTTCGAATCCCTTAAATTTTACAATTTGCTTGGAATTGGGCCACGAAATCTGTAAACTCATTTAAACAGCTCGTATAGCCATTAAACAAAAAAATCAAAGTTTGTTAGTCTTATTTCGATGATACAAGGCAGAGAAAATTGCATATGTGATATGTCATAACTAAAAGCTGTGATGGACGTGTCTTCAACTAGATGACTATCGGGAAAGAGCATGATCTGACTGCTCGAAATAATGGTATTCAAGTTTGCAACTGAATAATCGGTACCGGTATAAATACGATGAAAATAACTGAAAAGCCGTTGAACATTGCGTTAAACACCATTCAAACAAAAACACCAAGTATATGTATTAGTTCATATATTTAGTCAGAGTATCTATTATCTGTTAACATAAATGGAATGAATCAACATTATCATTTAAGTTTTCAGTTATTGGAAGCCGCCAATAGGCGGCTTTCTGTAGGAATGCTTTGACAATTAGCACAATGAGATTTAAAGATCTTCCAGTGTGATCACCACAAGGATTTCTCTTTGTACTTATTAAGTATATTTATTTCACGTAAATGACTTTTAAAACATCCCTTTTACACTCTTTATACATGTGTGAGTTTTACAAAGGCTGGTACATTTATCCAATGTATGTACGTTTCTGTTTTAGCTAAATGTATACTGTATCTAGTCTAAACAGTAAAATAGAGAACCAAACTATTGAATTTGGCTACATACGCTTTAGAATTTCAATAGTATCTCAAACCGGGAACCATAAAAAGGCGCGACAAATGTAGACTGGTTCCTGACATACTTTCCTTATCTGCTTCATTCGCTTTTCTTTGTGATGTAATTGCTTCAACCGGGAACGACACAATGACGTTTGCTCGTTCGGAATATAAGAAAGTGGTGTTTTTGCAGTATATTCGTGTTGTAGATTTGTAACACCTTTACCTTTCATATTTTTATATCCATTCTTTTTTTTTTTCAATTGTCTTACTATCATTTATAGAGATTTCCTATGTTTTTTAATTGATGATTTCAAAGTCTGTCAGGTTAAACATCATTGATATCATTTTTGCAAAAGAAGAAATTGCTCATAATGAGCAATATTTGCACTTGCCACAATAGTTTTAACACTTTTCAATTATAATACTATCATTTATAGAGATTCTTTTTATATTTTGTACTTGATTATTTCATTATCGTCTGCTGCAAATTTGTTTTATGTTGGAAATGGTTTAACCCTTATCCAATATCATGAAATACCGATACAAACCCAAAACAGATGTCCTAAAGGTCTGCATTATTTGACAAAAGAAATATCGTAATGGCCTATGTTTAATACAAATATTTGATTGTTTTTGGTACAAATTGAGATTAATCATAACCTCTTGACCATTTGTCTTAAGAATTAGTCTTAACTATCACTTATCATGATCTCTTTAACTGTAAATCATCTCATTCGCTTAAAACACAGAACCTGTCAGGTTAAATATCCTACATAATACTTCAAATATCGATATCTGCATTACTAACTACAGATTTTTTTTTTTCTAATGTTTTGTGGAATGAACCTTTTTTTTATTCCATAGATAAAAACACTGACAGCCGTCCTGGGTTCGATATCCGCTCACATCATCATGGCCCTTTTAGATTGAAACAACGAAGACTGAATCTTACGCAGCAGTGATAACTCTGCACCGTACTATACGATAAATTAAAATTAAATGTGTTTGACATCAACATTATACACACATAATTGAAATATATTACCAGCAGTCGGTTTTATTTGTGATCTTTTACAATTTTTACTCGCGATCAATTTGTTATTGACCAGTAATCGGCTATGAGATATGCCCTGCATACTCACAATTCCCCATCAGTGAACGAACGATGGGAACTAAGACCAAAACATTAAGATAATATTATTTAGAAATACCTGGACATAACTGGCATTAATATAGTCCCCTCCATTCCCATTCAGCTTCACTCGGGTTGAATCATCTAAAATGAAGACATCAAGTATTTGTTGTTACTTTGTCAGGATCCTGAGTATTGTGCACAGATGTATATCATTATGAGCTACATATATTTGTTATCGAATTTAAAATGTTTCTATTATTCCATCATTTATTATTCACCTGGACATTTTCCTAAACAATACATGCAAAAAGTCACGCGAAGATATAACAAGACGGATAAGAAAGTCGTATTTCACAGATAGGTCCAAACTTAAGTAATGTGACGTCATTGAAATACGGTGTAACGTCATCAAAATATGCTGTTATGTCATTCAAATTGCGGTAGTGTGACGCATTTATATTTTTTATTTCATGTTTAGAATGTGTTATTTCCAACGCGCCTCGTAGTACAATACAATTCCACGTATCGCTGCACCAAAATATTCCCTTTCTATAGTGTCATGGAATTGAAATTATTAATGTGAAAAGAATATATGCACACAATACAAATATTTGCTAAAATATCGTAATAAAGTCAAAATTGTAAGTTTTAGTAGATTATATAGTGTTGTTTCTGTATGCTGTTTTTTTGTTCTCAGACACCCGGATTTATCCTAAGCCAAAAGAACCAGGGACAAAACGTTTTTTTTTAACGTACTTTATATATTGCCTGGATTTCCCTTTCAAGCTATTTCAGAATATGGTCTGCGTCAATTATACTTTACAAATGGTA
Organism: Serripes groenlandicus; assembly: GCA_031761405.1. Classification (NCBI taxonomy): domain Eukaryota; kingdom Metazoa; phylum Mollusca; class Bivalvia; order Cardiida; family Cardiidae; genus Serripes; species Serripes groenlandicus. The sequence goes on along the minus strand of JASEVX010000014.1, from coordinate 49,344,208 downwards.
TTGATGGCGTCCCTCCTTGTCACTCTGGGTGCGGGGATAGCATTAAGACTGATCTGTCTAAGGATAAATAAGATCGGAAGATCCAATAAGTTACCCCGAAATCGCCGTTATTTAACTGAAATACTGCTTAAAGTGGAGCTGTTAAACCAGTTAAACAACCTAAAAAACGAAGGGTTTAGTTGTGTTGGTTAAAAACAAAAACTCCATACATGTCGCAATACTTACACGGATATATCCCTTTGTATCTGTTCTTCAAAGCATTCGTTGGTTTAACAGCGTCATCATACGGACGTCTGAGGCCTTTTGGGAGCTTCTACATAAAACATAATTTACAGAAATACAATAATGAATAATGTACAGAAATACAATGAAACATAATGTTCATATATAAAATAATGAATAATATACATAAATAAAATAATGAATAATGTACATAAATACAATAATAAATAATGTACAGAAATACAATAAAACGTAATGCTCATAAATACGATAATGAATAATAGACATACATACAATAATGAATAATATACATAAATACAATAATGAATAATGTACACAAATACAATAATGAATAATGTACAGAAATACAATAATGAATGAAGTTAAAATAATGTACAGGAAATGATATTTTTTTTTTAAATAGTGAACATTGTTTTCACAGTACGTTAATGAATACAGTTTTAAAAAAGTGTACAGGACATGAACACCTTTAGTCTAAAATAACGTACAGTACTTTAATGAAAACAGTCTAAAACAAATGTACTGGACATGAATAAATAAAGTCTAAAATAACGCACGGTACATTAATGATAACAGTCTAAAGTAGATGTACAGTACATGTGCATTGGTAGCTTTTTGCAACTTCTACAGAAATCATAATGTATAGTATAATAACAAAAGATAAAAGCAGAACAACTTTAAACATTTGTCATTCTACCGTCTAGTGGCCATGTTTCATAACCAATCTATATTCTTTCTTGAACTCTTTTAGTAGAGGAACTATTTCGAAACAAATTATCATGAAATCAGACAAGTAGTATATAAAATAATTTCAAGGTTTGAAATGTCACCATTTCTGAAGCCGCAGCAAGCAGAGTTATAAATACAACTTACTTTAATTATATTAAAATAGGACCAGCAGTGGAATTGTTCTTAGTCTTCTAAGTCTTGTTAAAATATGTTCAGTGGTTAAAGAGGAGACGATGCTTAAAGACACCGTTGACGACGACGCACACAGGATGATCACAAATGTTCACCTTTAGCACTTTGTACTTTGATTAGCTAACAAATTATTAACTATAGTTTAACAGAATGTTAAATGCAAAAATATTGACAGGCATGATTTAGGAAATAGCGAATCGGGTCAGTTTGACTGTGCATAAAGGATTGTAGAAACCAGCACAAAGCGTGTTCCAAGAAACATTGCCGTCGCTTGCATGAAAACATACCAGGAGAACTGTATCTAATTCAAATCGAAGCGTGGCCGACAAAAGACGGATGATGGATAAGTGATCCATTCTTGTCCGATGTGTAATATTTAAGAAAGAACTTCATATATTTACGTCCTGCTTTGTCTTCTGTATACATTCTGACAAACATATACTTCCGTCCTGCTTTGTCTTTTGTATACATTCTAACACGATTCAGTAAGTATGGAACACTGTGAGTTACAACAAATCACTCTGGGCAAGTGGGCGTGTTGATGTTTCGAACAACCAATCATACATGCAAATCATTATGACGTACGTGTTTATTTCATATAATTTAAAATGTGCTTACTTTTAAGTGCGCTTATTAATGTGCTTAATCATAAAATAAATCTCCTGTTTTTGGCCCTTAAAGATCCAAATGCCGCGAATCTAAGTATTAAAAATTCATGGTAAGAATAATTCTATATCAAAATATGCATACTTTAAACTCTCTTTCAAAGTCTTCCGTTGATATCGATGTCAAATGATCCCTAAGTGTGTCCACTTGTACTCGACTCATAGTCAATCCGTATATATTGTAGTAGTCTTCGGCATTTGGTGCGTCAGCTTCTGTAATACATTCGATATACGAACAACGCGGCAGAGGGTAACCTTGGCGGGCTTGGTTAAAATCTTGTAACAGTGACTTTGACCTTAACTCATTTGACCCCAAAACAATGTAGTTATTCTCGGTCTTTAGTGCTTTATAGTTTCCAATCTATGCGATAACCGAGAAATGCGGCATAGAGGTTAACAATGCATGTTGAGTCTATATCTAGAAATAGTGACCTTAACAAAAAGACACCATGAAAGCAATGCAGTAATTCTCTGTCTTTAGTCATTTATAGTTTCAAATCTATGCGATAAGCAAGAAACGCGGCGAAGATGTAACCACGACACACGTGAGCTATATCTAAAAACAGTGACCTTGACATTGACCCAAAGGACCCCCAAAACAATGTCGAAATATTTGGTTGTTAGTGCTTTAAATTACAATACATTCTATATACAAGAAACCCGTTATAGATGTAATCATGACGCACGTGATCTATATCTAGTAACAGCGACTTTGGCATTATCACAAATGACCTCCATACAACGAAAGGCTTCATTTCGATGTATGTTACATTTCGATCCCCCCAAAAACTGATTTAATGATATAAAAAAAGCTAATATGCAAGGAAAGATTTACCAAAGACTTTTTTTAAAATAGCTCGACTCAACGTTTATTAATTAGTTATTGTAAGTACTTTATAAATGGAAGTAATTGCTGTCTTCCTTTGCGCTCAGGGTTGTGGGGCTAGCAGTACGACTGACTGTCTGGTGTTATGACAAATTGATCAGTAGTTATTAACTATTAACTAAGCCAGGAAACGCCGTGATATAATGAAACTATTGTTGAAAGCGGCGTAAAACATCAACAAATAAATAAATCATAAACATCTTAACAGAACAGATTGATCTACATATCGGGAAAATAAGATATGTTATAAGAATACATAGTTCCCACAACTACAACAAGTATCTCTCTTGTCGGCCATTTCGATAGGCAAATTGACTATATGTTGTATAGAGAAATTTCAAACATAATTAAATTAAATAATTGGCTGTGCAAAACTAATTAAATGAAGAAGTCGGTAAAAACAGATCATACAAAGGCATCAATGACATATTATTGTCAAACTCAAATTCTTTGGTGTTTCCAGATGATCACCCCTGATTTTGACATATTCTCTTTTAATGCTCATCATATTTGACTATCAACGTAGCTCACAAGGGAGATAATGATTGTAGTTGTGGGGTACTATGTAATCCACGGTACTGGTTTTGGGGAAGCATCACGAATTGACATCCTAGTCTTCATTAGATGTGGATTAAATTCAAACCTTTCAGGTCTCCACTTTTAGATTCATCTTCACAGAGTTCTTCAAGATTGTCTTCTAGTACGTCGACACTAAGTTCAGAGGGAATTACTGGCACACCTCCCATATTACCATAAATAACATCTCCATCCGTGACTGGTCCTTTTGATGGTGTAAACTTTGGCAATATGCTATGCGCTGAAAGAAATAATTTTGAGTAGGAAAGAAATGAGCATGCCAACTTTGGTTGGTTAGTGTTTAGCTCCATTTCCAACAAATATTCACATACACTATTCATTCCAATTCGTCGCGGATCCTTTCGAAAGTGTTACATTAAAATATAAGGTTACTTGTGGTCTAGCGCCATTTTCAACAATTTTGCACATACACACCAGCTCATATACTGACCGGTCCTTTCGATGGGATTTTGATTGGGTGCGGCTTAAACGTGTTGTGTACGCTGTTTTGCTGGAGAAATTAAGTACTGCATAGGCTTAAAATTATATAGTTTGCATTTTTCAAAAAAGAATTAATTTTGAACACTACGTTCCTTCCAATATAAAGATGTATTCCTGTAAGAAGTGATTCTCGTCATGTTCTAGGTATTTCCACGAAGGTGGAACGCATCATTTATAAGCTTTTCAATATGATTTAGTTATATTACATCGGGTTTTTCCTAGATATCCTGCACAAGTACTTCACACGTTATTTCTAGTTGCAACTGGCCAACGCTATCAAATTCCCCATATAAAAGGAAACACACATATCGTAGTTTCGTAATTTCATGAATTGTTTTAGACATTAGAATACAAACCTGTAGAATGTGTTTTATCAACATTTTCCTTAGCAATCCTCTTCTTGCCCGGCACTGAATACACGTTATCATCCGTGTTATCATCTGTGTGAATTTCAAGAAAACCAGACTTAACCCTTTACAAAATACGGACGCTTTCTGACTCCTCTGCAGCAAACAACTTTTGAAAACATTGTAGTCAAAAGATAAATTGCTCTATGCAATAATTATACATATATTAATGGATAATGTCCTTGTTTTTCATTAAATGTTTCTAAAGTCGTCTGCTGCAGATGTGTTGTATGTATATATTATCCTAGCAAACAAAACGCTTAAGCGATTGCTAGCTAAATGCTGTTTTTGATTTGCTGATTCGGCTAGCACATGCTAGAGTACGTTGTATATTAGAGCAACCTTCATATAACCCTAGTCTTTATTATTATGAAGTGCATGTATTTTCACCAAAACGTAAACTGGTGTCATTTACATTTACAAATGCTTAAGGAAGACGGTAGATAATGGTACAAGGTCCAGCGTTCGAACCAAGTGATGAGCAGGTTCAGCCTTTGAAAATTGTCCACTCAAACGGCGCGAGTACTGGTTAGGTCTCAAAGAAGCAGATATCGAGCGCGATTAATATAAGCTAAAAGCTGGTTTAGCAATCGGTGTGGCCATAGGTACCTGATCGTGGATCTTCTCTGAAATGTCAGGTTTGGATACGAGGTGCTACAAGTCGATACGTTCTAATACGATTAAGTCCGCTTGGATGCGACATGGTTACGATTCATCAATTTCACGATTTGTCACAATCTGGTCTTCCGTTCAGATACGATCATATACGTTCCGATAGGATTGTCCCGATTGAGTCCACGATTGGGATTTGATGTGACACGATCATAATAATCGGGGTCCCCAGTTTGAGACAATATGGTACGTGTAGATATGTTCGGATACCTTCCGATACGATCCTCACGAACCGATGCGCTCTGTTGCGATAGGATACGACAGTGGTCGCGATGTCTCTCACGATTAGGATTGAGTGTAATAACGATTTGATCTACGATTGGACCCCGACGGAGAAATATACAGCCCGACTGACCTTGGGCTTCATTGTTCTTGAATTTCTACAGAGTGAACACTACAACCCACAACGATGGTATGAGTTGAGGACGATGACAACGTGATATTTGCAGTATTACTGTATGCTTGCATTATCGCCAGAGAGGACAAAGACGAGCAGCAGCCAGACCAGCCACAACCCCAACCACAAAGAGCCAGGAAAGCTGCAGTTAGACAGTTATGGGTGCGACCATGACTCATATGGAGAGGAGACAACAGAATGGCCAGTTCTCCAGTCTCTCAAACACCCAATTGAGTCTGGAAGATCCAGTAGCGTTCCAATATACACAAGGTTAACACCACAGCTCTTTTTGCGTCTGGTACCCTTGGGTGGCATATCTCAAAGGCTCCAACAAGTACTAGCAAAAGCAAGTAGACAGTAAAGAATGTGCTCTCTTCAAGTGTAGATCGCTTAATGAGGCACATTCAATCCGGATATATATATGAGCGCGAGAACTCGTAACAGATCGTGAACATCCGTGAGTGAAAAAGCGTGACTTCTCGTATCTACTCGCATTTACTCGTATTTTATCGTATCAACTCGTATCTGCTCGTGAGTCATTTGTGTCATGTCGTGAGCAATGGTACCCGCCAGAGCGTCACAGATCGTGACAAGTAGTGGTAGATTGTAGCGCATCTCAACAGAGCGTGGTGTTTGTCTTGTCCAAGGTTGATCCCGATCAGTCCGAATTGGAAGCACGATTGGATGCGACATGTCGCGCTTTGTTACGATCCAACACGATATGATGCAATGATCACGATTGACAATTAATCGTGTTAATCGTAGAGTGTTTGTTCCGTCCACAACTTTCCTACGATAAACAAGATTTACACGACTGACCTCAAGATCTGATGATATCTGATAGGATCATCACGATTACCCCACGATTAAGACCACGATTTCAATCGTGCCACGAATCGTGATAGTAGGAACCTAGCATCCACACATATACCTGTGTACAGAGGTCAGACGTAGGTTAATATTGTGAAGTTATCATATTGAATGTGTTTATAAAAGTGACTAGACCTATTAAGGCTATTAAGCTGTTAATATGAAATTGTTTCCAGATTTGTTTTTACATCAATGTGTTCATCACGGGAAGTCGATTCGCCAGTCAAATATTGTTCAGTGTAAATTACTAAGAGATTCGCCTGTCAAACAATTAACAGTGTAAATTACTAAGAGATTCGCCTGTCATTCAATTTACAGTGTCAAATACTAAGAGATTCTCCTGTTAAACAAATAACAGTGTAAACTATAACTTGACTATATGGTAACACACAGACGGACGGAGAGACTGAAATGTTTATCAACAATCATAAAATATTTTGTTTATTTACACTCTCAGCAATTTGTTTATAACCAATCGCTCAACAAACACCAGAATGTCCGGGGTATAGTAAATTTGGATACAAACCTTCAATGTTCACACTATTATCATAGGTAACCCTCATTTCAGGATCTGACATGTTTCTTCTAAAATGAAAATAAAATATAAAATAAAAATAATAAATAAATAAAATAAATATTTTCAGGAAAATTTGCCAACCAATTGTTTATGATGCATCTGATTTAAGAACGTTTGAAAAAGAAAAAGAAAAAAAACGATTTCAGCAAATGATATTTCAAAGTGACATTCCTCAGTTATATTATCTCTAGCTGTTTATCCAGTGCTGACCTATGGTGACCGTCTCCATGGTGTAGTGGTTAAAGCGTCCGCGTTGAAAGCGGTTGACCATTTTTATATCTTCTGTCTATTCAATGCAATTAGCTAGAGACAGACACGGACTTCGGGTTGAAAAAAGTTTTATAAAATTGATATTCTTTTTCCTTTTGGAAATGAAAATATTGTATTTATCAACGTCAGATACTGTTGGAAATATGGTAATGGTGACAGAAATTATACAGAATTTCCAAACTGGAGATGAGATAACGGCCTGTTAAAAATAGGACTGTATCCTTTGGAAGTCCAAGATGCATTACGGTCAGAAACGATTATAGAAACAATTATATTTTTAGAATAGAAGTCAGTTAAAACCCTATATATGTATATGTATATATATATATTTATATATATCAGTCTTAGCTAAGGTCATCAGTCTGTCAATCTTGATATTGACTGACAAACAAGCCCCTGGACTGAGTCACTGACTAATTGTCATGCAATAATTTGAACAAAGAAGGAAACAGATGAAAAATGAGCTTTACATAAAAATATATTTTTTGATATTAAATGGATGTGAAAAAATGGAGATTGTTCTCTTTTCACCCTTTACCACTTGTAGAAGCGTTTTGACACACAATTAACTAGGCCCTTAATTAACTGATATCAGGTCAACTCGTTGTCAGTCTGTGTTTAATTGCATGAAAAAGCGCTATATATGTGACACAGCCTTTGGAGCGTTTTCGACAAGTTTCCGGTCGGCATCAAGTTTGGGAAAAATATATAATATCTAGAAAACTGGAACAATATATTTATCAATGTTGTCAAAAGTTGTCTTTTTCAGAAAAATGGCTGAAATGTTGATGTGTTCATGCAATTCAATTGTACTTTCATTTTATAGTAAAATTAAGTTCTGACATTAACCATATTATAAGACTATAATTGAACGTAATGTTCTCACATAAATTTGTTTTACATTGTAGAATTGAAAGTCTTATAAACGTGTATGTATTATTTATTATTTAGTAGAAGTAGACAAGTAACACAGATTTGATTCACAAGTGTTTTTCTGTCAAAGTTATAGTTTGATTCCATATTAAGAATTGATATAGAATGAAACAACACCGAACCAACACCGAAACAACCCCGACGAAGTCGAAGGTAGACTTCATCGTTAACCATTGGTCCTTTTCCATTAAATATATCCCTTTTCCACTTACAACAAATATATATAGTACTTTTTGATAACATCTAATTAAAAAATGGGAAAAAGAAGTATATATTTTAATAGAGTTAAAAAACAATTGAAGAGAAAGACGAAATTGCTCATGAACAGCAATATCTCATTTTACCACATTTGTTCTCTGATATAAACACTTCAAAATGTGTTCAAGTGTGAAAGGCTTAATATTATTTGTAGTCAACAAGTCAATTAAATTTGTTCTACAGAACAATATAGTCACTTATGACTGCTAAAATAACAAATTCTTGAAAAAGCGCCTTTTAGTAATTACCAGCTGTTGCATTGATGTTAATATAAAGATATTCGAACAGTGTCAATACTTTAAGGGTTTATTGACACACTTGGCTTGTAAGAATGACTATCTTTCATTTCATTTAAGTTTTTTTCTTGACTTCTTTGCTACTATGAAAGCTGTTAAGTGATATAATTAGGATGGTCGTGGCCCTGTTGATTTTAATATCTGCATGTGGATACATGTACTTGATACATGTTCTTTTATTCTGACACATTTTATATTTAAATGATTAAATCATAATGAAAATTTAGAAGAATCTCTTTATTGATATTTTACATTGTATTCAAGTTTGAGTTTATATTCTGACAAACTTACATTATTCTACAGTCAAAAGATTCAGCTTTTAGAGTGTTCACTCTTGATTTTTCTCAAACCTACCCGCACCAGAATGCACTATTATTGAAAATCGCAAGGTCTTCACTGAGAAGTTTTTCCTTGGTTAAATGGAACAGTTTTTAAAATTATATACCTGGCGTATTTTCTGTCAAAGCATGGTGTTCAAAACTCTTAATTAGGAAATGAAAAGCATTTGGTAACTAACACAGAAAACGCCGTATTATAACTGAAATAATGTGGAAATACCATCCAAACAAACAAAGCTGGTCCATAAAGAGGAAACAACTTACCAAAAACTCATCCTTGGGTGGGTTGTACCTATTACTTAAAAGTATAAGCAAAAACCATATACACCAACAAAACAAATTGTTGAAAACTATTATAAATCTTACCGTCTGTACATTTTGATCCAGTCCAACCATTAACACATCCAAAATTGCAATCACCATTATGTATACTGCATTGACGGAGGCCATATTTTGCGAAACAGTTTGTACTGCATTCACTTTCACATGACGTACCGTAATGGTTGAGTGAACAAGAGGTACATGTTGATGTATTGTATCGTTCACATGAATCACAATTTGTAGCACACGCATCATTGCATCCCCAGCCTGACCAGCCGTGTTTACATCCATCTGCGCACCCTCCACCGTTGTTAAAACATTTATCCAATAGGCAATTGGTATAACATTGAATACATTTCCCATTGTTAGGTTGATAAGCATCTGTGCAGTTTTGGCAGGAAAAACCAGTACGTCCTGCTATACATGACGAACACTCAGACTTACTGTTACATGTAACACATTCGGTTTTACATCGTCGGCAAGTCCCAAATCCTGCATGATAATAATATCCATCTGCACAACCATAAGTACAGACGTTATTTGCACATGACCCATTGTGACATGTAGCACAGTCATTGTTACATATATGTCCATAGTGTCTCGGCTTACATACATCACAATCATTTCCACTGGAACAACTGACACAGTTTGGTTGACATACGTAACACTTGTCGCCCGCTAAATAACATCCGACTTTACATGACGTACATCTAACACCATTCCATGAACACTCGCATGTCCAGCCTGAAAAACGAAAGTATGATCACATGCTGCGTTGTTCTTTCCATATTGTCTTAGATTGAAATCCTCAGACTAGAAAATATATGATAACACTCACGATGAGCAATTAATTCAGTTTGGAAACCAATTTAATCAAATAATGTGTATTGTATCGTATTTTTGTTTAAGGAAAAACATTTGCTCATCCTCAGTAATACAGTTTTCTCTAAATCGTGTTCACGAGATAATTTAGTAATTGGCTTTAGTGCCCTTGACTTTTGACCTGTGACCATGAAAACCAAAATTGCACATCTTCTCATAATGGCGAACATGCTAGCAAGTAGTATTAATTATTACCCGCAGTTTTAAGGTGTTCTTAATGTCCTGCTATACGACATCATTTGATAATTCAACATAATGACCTTGACATTTGACCCCTGACTCCGACATTAATAAGGGCTCATCTTCTCGTAATGTGGAACATGTAACCACAGTATGATATTACTCAGTAGTACGGATTTCTCTATATCGTACGTACAACATGGACACACACAGGCGCAGGGTTGCTAAATGCGTGGGGTAATGATTAAGGTTACCTTTGATATCAACTGGGAACACACAAAGCAATCCACAAACGATTATCTTTAAAGTCAGGCAGATCTTCATTTTTGAAGGATTTTAGCCAAAGTGTCTTAACTGAAAAGATAATATTACATGTTATCATCGTCATTGACGCTGTCATTACTACTTTCATTATTATCATACTATGATGATGACAATAATGGCGATCATCATCGCTTTATAACACTGGACTCGTGATAACGTGATAACTCAAACATGAAATAATTCAAAAATATGGTTTAACTCGAAACAATAACTAGAACAGAACCTTTTGTTGAAAACAGTGTTTGAGCAGTTCTTAAACGAGCAATTAGAACTGCTGCTGCGCTATTTTCTTGATTTAGCTTTATCATCGTCTTGATTTACAAAATAAGCTTCTTTTTTAAAAAAAATATAATGAATTATGAAACTGTAAATACATCAACTTAAACAAATATCCATGGATTCCTCAACACGTCGATTGTTCGAAGTAATTGTGGTATATATATATCAACAGAATCATCAACATTATCAACATGCTTCTTCTTATTCTTATTATCATAATAATGGTAGTAATGTTTTTTATATGGAAAACCATTTTGTGTTTTACGTTTTTATTCTTTAAACACACTTAGGAATACCTCGTGTATCCATTAAAGTGTAAACTATAAACATATTAGTTTACACAATAAAAGTATGTTAACAGATAAGATATCTTTTACAAAAAACTGCAATATTCATTCAATCATTGTTAAAATGATTTGGATGTGTGTATTCGATTAAATCAATATTTATATATAAGTGGTCAACGTTTATATTTATGATATTATTATTTATTTATAATTCTTTATAACACTCATATTCATAAATATTAATTTGACTCATTACAATCTGTAGGGATTGATAGTATGCACAATAAATATGGCATACGCATGTTTATAGTAGTTCGGTACACGTTAGCTTTTGTGAACCGTGTAGAACATAACTGTCTGTACATCCAAATGATATGATCAATATCTCCACTGTTCCCACATTATTAACACACTCTTATACAGAAGTATCGACGTGTACATTACTCATGCACTGGCTTTAATAATAATGGTGTAGGGATATACTGTGAATATAACCATTATTTACGTGTCCGTTAAAATTAATATAAAACTACTACTACTACTACTACTACTACTACTACTACTACTACTATTACTACTACTACGACTAATACTACTACAACAACTACTACTACTACCACTACTACTACTACTCATACAACTACTACTACTTCTACAACTTCTATTATCATTACTACTACTACTACTACTACTACTACAACTACTACTACCTCTACTATTACTACTACTTCTACTACTACTACTGCTTATTATCATCTATGATATATGATTACTATAATAAAACAATAATGCTATATCTATATGAATTAATATTTAATAAAATCCTGACCTTACATGGTTTGAGAACTAGAAATCCTTTCAATAGTTGTTTAAAATCCTGTTCATGTTTAAATTAGTTGTGTTTTTGCACGTTTTCAATTCACTTGAACAATGTTATATACTTAATTTCTCCATAAAAAGTGAAATGCGGAACTTGGAGCCTGAGATGCCGCAATGCTACATTAATCCATTGTTTGTTTTTTAGTAGGTCAAAATTCACGTGTTAAAGAAAGTATTTTTCCATGCTTCACAATGAGTGACGTTCGATTTCGTGTGAATCTTTATATTCCTTAATCGTATACCTCATATGTTATTTGAAAGTCGTCTGCTTTCAGAATACCTTGAAGAGCGAAAGACGTGAACATGTCGGAGTATGAGTAAAACATATTGTGGTCAAAGGAGAAATGCTTCCTTTGATCATAATTTTATATAAATTCTTCCCTTGCAAAGAAGACAGAATGTGTAAGCCTGATATACTATTTTGCAATTCGAATGCTTTTACAATATTTAAACATAAACAACATTGACACATCGAGGCATGAGTGGAAAATACTTTGGTCAAAGGAGACATTTTCATTATGTTATATAAATTCGTCCGTTGTAGTAAAAATGCGTAATCCTGATATACTATGTTGCAATTCGACTGCTTTTAAAATATTTAAACAAAAACAACATTGAAATGTCGAAGCAAGAGTGGAACAAATTGTGGGAAAAGCAGACATTTTTCCTTTATTTCATTGTGTTCTTTAATTCGTCCGTTGTAGTCTGATATGCTATTTTTTAATTGGACTGCTTTTAAAATATTTAAACAAAAACAACAGTTTTATATATAAGTATGATTTGAAAATATTGGGGGCAAAGGAGACATTGCTAATGTTGGAGCTATTTATAATTGTTATAACAATTCGTCGGCTGCAAAGTACTCATTGGTGTAAGCATGATATGCTTTATTATAAGTCGTCTGCATTCAAAATGCTTTAATTCGTCGGCAACAAAGTTGTAAAAGAAAATGTTGTATCAAAATGTACCTAACACAAATGTTTAGGCGGTTGTCAGTCGAATCGACCAATCAAACACAGCTTTTAAGCCTTTCCCTCATATAGACGCTCTCTGACGACTCTACAGCAGACGACTTTTGAAAACAGTGTGACGAAACAATAAATTGTTCATAATCTTTTAAACTCTATTTAATGCTGCTAATGTTTCATTTATAGAGGTTTACACTCTTTTTAACCAGATGTTTTTTAAAACGTCTACTGCAGAACTGTAGTATGTAGGAAAGTGTTTAACTAGCTAGCACACGCCTGAGTTGTAGGTTTGTTATATACAGTTTAACAGTGTACTACTTGCAGACGCGTTTTGACGCTTCTGCAGCAGATGCCTTTTGAAAACATTGTGGCAAGGACCAATTCCACGTTTGCCACAATAATTTCAACTCTATTCAATAGTTAAACGGAAGATACGCCTCTCGTGCCAACGGTCCCGGCTTCGAATCCCGTAATGAGCGGGTTCTGCCTTTTGGATTGTTCCACATAAACGGTGCGAGTACCGGTTAAGTTTCCAGGAAGCAGACATCGAGCCTGATTGAATAAAGCTCTCGTATCAAAGGTCCCGGGTTCAAATCCTGTGATGAGCGGGTTCTGCCTTTGGGATTTGTTCACACAAACCGTGCGAGTACTGCTTCATTTTCAAGGAAGCAGACATCGAATCTGATTAATATAACGCTGAACGCTTGTTTTGCAATCGATATAAAGTAAATAAGTTTAAACGGAAGTTACACTGTATGTTTAACCCTTTACCTAATACAGACGGTGACTCTTAGAAACAAACGAGCAATATCTCCTTTTCACATGATTCTTTCAAAATTACAGATATACATCAAGTTCTCTAAATTGAACAAAACGCCTCGTTCATGCAGTGGATAATATTACGACTGTTGCACTGGTGGCTGGATAAGCTTACCAGCAGTACTAGTAAGGACACTGTGCATTTACCATCAAATATGGCCCCTCTTCAGAAAGAAATGTTCGCTCATAATGCCCCCTCACTTTAAAAATCGGCACAAATTAAATCCGTACCAAGTTCAGTGTTGCCATGACAACAGCGTTTCTCCTTCAAAAACTAGGAAATTAAGAAAAGATATATGAGAGTCTTCCTTGTAATATCTTTTTTTACTGTTTCAACAATAAATATAATCTTTAAACATTTCTTCAAATGCATTTATAAATTATACTATATGAAAGAAAAAATAACAATAAACACAAGATGATATGAAAACGGGCCATGGTTACAATATATGAATCATTAATCAATTGTCTAGTAATACACAGACTTACTTTGTAAAAATTGATTATTGTAAATGATAATCTGTATATAAGAAAATAATATATTTACATGTATGATTTTTTCCCATTCACAGTGGATACTGAACTTCAACTGTTGCAATGGAAAAAAAACTATCTTATATATAAATGTTATTTTAACCTTAAATTCGCTATAAAATGCATAGACTAAAACGGTTTTATTGCAATAAAATTGTAAAACATGATTGAATATTATTATTTGATTAACATATTTGCGAAATATAAGGCAACTTTGAATGAAACTAGTGAAGCAGCACTTCTAGATTATATTTTTCTCAGATTGGCTTTCAAATCTAAAAGATCTACAAATTATCATGTCCGGTAAACTGTTAATTGTGTGTTGTTGTTGTTATAGTTCTACAATATTGACCTGATCTTGACCTTTTTGTAAAGATGCGTTTTAATTCTGTCATCATAATCATTGTTTGTATTTGATTTGTGGAGACGAGCCCTGATAACTCCTTGGATATATACGCATACCGTTAACCCTGGGTTTGTGAGTTTGAACCCCAAGCTCAGCCAAAACAAATTCCAATATTTGACAACAAATGTCAATGTGACAAGCAACATTGGTCTTCTACCAATGAATGGGCTTACCGTCCATTTGGAAAAGCAAAATAATTGTGATAATCCCGATAAACTTTCCCTTTGAGAGATAAATAGTCCCGAGCTAAATAGTCCCATTGAGAGATAAATAGTCCCATTGAGAGATAAATAGTCTGTTGAGATAAATAGCTTGTTGAGAGATGAATAGTCCCCGAGCTAAATAGTCTTGTTGATAGCTAAATAGTCTTGTTGATAGATAAATAGTCTTGTTGATAGATAAATAGTCCAGTTGAGATAAACATACCGGGGATAAATAGTTTGTTGTGAGATAAATAGTGCCGATAAATAGTCTTGGTGAGATAAATAGTGCCGATATATAGTCGTGGTGAGCGATAAATAGTACCGAGATAAATAGTCCCTTTGAGAGATAAATAGTAACGTTGATATAATAGTCCCTTTGAGATAAATAGTCCCTTTGAGATAAATAGTCGCGGGATTAAAGAATTCAACAACACCATATGGCTGTTTCGGCACGTTTGATTTCCAATTTAAGTTTTTACCCTTTCCCACGTGCAAAAAAAACAACAACAGCATTTGACTTTGATAAGATCTTTTCACAAATGTGTAAATATCAGTATAAATGAAAATACACTTATTGAAAACAGTTGAAAATATTATGGCAACAGGAACAATTGCAGGTTTTGAGCATTATCGTTTTGACACATTCTTTTCAGTAGTCGTCGGATGCAGAGGCGCCTAATAGCATTTACATGTGGGAATTATTTAAATGGGATTTCTGTGTAATTCAAAGGCCTGGGTTTCGTTCATGTATATGGCCAATATAACATAAAAGAGACCCGTGATTTGGTCACCGTTAAATACCATTTTAAATTTTGAGCCATACCAGAAGGTAGAATAGTTGGAATAGAATTTCTGTTTCAGACTTGGCGTTGATCTTCAGGGGATATTAAGGCTCCTCCCTCTAAATATTTCTCATATTACCCTAATAAAGATTACGCAGTTGGTGCCCAAAATATTCATCTTAGATGCTTCGTTCTAGTGAGTACCAACATCATAGGGTTAGAGTTTCAGATATTGATTTTAGAACATAAAATACACACTTCATCTATAGATATGAAAACCGCCTTGGTGGTTAGTGTAAATTTAACAAATGGTAGCTTTGGCTTCCCTCCTTGGCACTCAGGGTTGTGGGGTTAGCATTACGACGGACTCGATGGTGTCAGGTTAGTTGGACCAGCATTACTGGTAATTTACTCATGAAATGGCGTGATATAACTGAACAGTGTTGAATACGTTGTGAAACACCATGTAAGCAAACAAGAAAAGCTCTGAGCTTTTTTCAATATGTTTTCAGTTCAAGATGATGAAGCACTCGCTCACAGTGGAAAGGTTGTTCAGGTTCCCGCCACTAGTCCAATGGAATTATAATAAAAAATGCCGAATTACCTTCTGCAAGCATTAAGGAAGCATCATCTTTCAGCGGAAACGGAAATTACACCATACCCAAAAGCTCATTATCCACAATTCCATCAAGTACAACGGAAATGGCATAGATATATGATATGCAACAAACGGTTTTAAAATGTTCGGAATTTGACATTCCATATGATGACCCACGTCGGCGTCCGTCCGTGCCCTTGTACGTACTGTCCAAAGAGATTCAGTCAGAAAAACGTGCTGGACCAACATTTATTAACACATACAGGCCAGAAGCCGTTCGCTTGTTCTATTTGTGGGAAATGTTTCACACAACGGGCAACTAAGTATAGACATAAACAGGTGCATGTGTGTGATATGATGTTGAACTAGTTGGCATTTAAACAAAGACATGACAGGCACAAGTGCGTGATAGGATGTTGACATAAGGGACAAATTGGATAATACAATAAAGACATCAACAGGCGTACGTGCGTGTTATGATATTGAAATAAGGGGCGGCTAAATGTAAACATGGATTAGTGCATGTGCGTGCTATGATGTTGAACTAAGGGGCATTTAAATGAAGACATGAATAGTTGCACGTGCACGGAATTATATTGAAATAAAGGGCAACACAATACAGACCTGAACAGGTGCGTGTTCGTGATATGATATTGAAATAAAGGGCAACAAAATACAGACATAAACAGGTGCATGTTCGTGATGTGTTATTGAAATAAGAGGAGGCTAAATATAGACATGAACAGATGCACGTGCGTGATATGATGTTTAAATAAGGGGCAACTTAGTATTTATATAAACATGAAAGGGCATAAGTACGCGAGTTCATGCTGATATAATAAACAACTAAATATAGACATGAACAGATGCACGTGCGTGATATGGTGTTAAAATAAGGGGCAACGAAATTTAGACATAAACATGCATGTGTGCGTGATATATGTAAATAAAGATAGACATGAATAGGTGCACGTCCGTCACGTGATGTTAGAATACGGGGTAACACCAACTACACATGAACCAATACACATGCAGAAATAGATGTTGAAATAGGGGCCAATTCAATATAGATATTAACAGGTGCACGTGTGCGATATGGCGTTGAATTTAGAAATGCGCGATGTGATGCTTATATAATAGATAACTAAATGAGGTTATGAACAGGTGCACGTGTGCGTTAATGGTGAATAAAGAGAAAGAAAATATGGACATGAACAGGCGTGTTTGCGTTATATGTATTGAAATAAGGAGCGACTGAATACAGACATGAACAGGATCATCTTATTAAAGAGTGCACATTCGTGATGTGAAGTTGAAATTAGAGTCAACACAAAATCGACATAACAGGTGCATATGTATGATGCTGAATTAAGGGGCGATACAATATATAATGCTGAAATAAGCCGAGACGATATTAATACTTGAAGAACAACTTATTCATTGTGTTTTAACCCTTCCCCACATGGAGAATTCGAAAGAAAAGCAGTAAAACTAGAACCGGAAAATAAAAAAGAATGATATTTTGATCGATATTTAATTGATAATGTTATTAAGGATCATAATTTATTGTGTTTTGTTATTAAATAATCTTGTTTTATTTTTTACACAAAACATGATGCTTTCATAGCTCACTCTGGGGACAGCTAGAGCCGTTGTGATCGTTGTCGGCATCGGACGTGTGTCCTCAACAGTTTGCCTATTCCTGTATGCTAATACCATCTATGAAGAAAATTCATTGGACATGTCTCATACGTATCAAGCGTTCTTTTTGAAATGTAACATAGCAGTAACAATTTAATTTTTATTTTAACCCTTTTCCTATGTTCATATGCGTTTTGAGGCTTCTACAGCAGTCGACTTTTGAAAGCACAATGTTTCCAACTCTATTCGAAAATTTTATAATTTTTTGCCTAGACGTCTGTGCTATGTTAAAGGGGGTTCAAAACTTGTCATTGACTCGAAAGTTTGAATCGCACGGTAGTGATCCAGGGCGGTCATGACCAACTTGTTTTATGATATAATAAATTGTGGATGTTCTGTTTCAGGAATCATTACCGTTTACACATATCCCCCTGAGACAGAATGTGTCAGCCCAGATTAGCATGCGCAGGCTTATCTGGGCGATACATTACGCATAGTCCATAATGTTGGTTCTCTCGTGGAAGGGCTTATATATTTACAGCCAAAAGGTTGGTTTATTGATTCATGTGATTGGTAACCATCATCGTAGACTCAATGTATAAAATGTTTTATGTCAAGAATCAGAGGTTGTCCGCCGATTCCTTACATTAACCCTTTCTCTCCTACAGTCGCGTTTTGGTTCCGCTACAGCGGGATACTTGAAAACATTTTTATGAAATGTGAAATTGCTCATAATGAGCAAATTCTCATTTTGCTACAATGTTTTCAACTTTTATGCAGACACACTTGCAATCATCAGCAACCCAAGATAACGGATAAAACTGGCTGCTTAAGTCAGGTAGCTGCTGATCACAATTTTCATGAAGTGGTCGAATTTGCTCAAGTTTTGTTCCATTTAAAAAGGTTTATCATATTTTTGACAAGACTTTTTCATTCTAAGTTATATGTGGGAAAGACTGTTAATGTAAGTAGAAGACTTAACCAATCCATTAATACAGTGGATACTATTCGGGATAACTCTAACGACTTAAAGGAGCAATAACTCTCACCACTACTGGAACGTTAACTCTTGCCACTTACTTCAACGATAACTCTAAAGAGTTAGTCAAATGAAAAGAGCAGCAGCAGTTCCGAAATACCGGTGCTTTGCTATCTCGATTGGAATTGGTCACTGGCTAGTGTTTCGAAAAAAGCACTTACGTATAATTTAATTATGAATCTGATCAAACAAATAAAGTAAAACTAAATGCAGAAATTCAGCGATAACTCGGAAGTAAATTCGACTAAGAGACTTCTGCTAATATGTTGTCTATAGGTTTTATTGAAACGGTTTTAACAGAAAACAATTAATTTGAGGAGTGCAGTTTATGGTGAAAAGCTGTTTTATTGTCGATGTAGATGAATGTACATGTAAAAAACAGTTTAACAAGTCAGATATTTTTAAACGATATATGTAGCAACAGATAAAGATGTAGCAATTAAAAAAGCTGTTAAATACTTTTGTAATAATCATTAAAGGATAGATACGAGCCATGTTGTATGTTCTATTAAAATCAAGTGAAGAAATCCGCCATTGCCTTGTGACGTACACGTGGGATTTAGGGCTTGTTGTTCCAGTTCAATCCATGCTCGTGGTTATCAAATACCCTTCCCGCCGTTGCTTTGTGACGTACTAGTGGGATTTACGTCTTGTCGTTCCAGTTCGATCCACGCTCGAGTCGGTCATGGTTAAGTACCATTTATAAAGTGCATTTCATAGACAGACAAACAGACAGACAGACAGACAGACAGAACATTTAAGTATTGAGTGAACAAAGTTTATTGTCTAAACACACAAATATACATACAATATATACATGGCAGGAAAATACGAACAGACATACTTAATTCGGAATTTATAGTTATGATGAATCGTAAATTGAACATGAATTAAAAATGAATGAAACATGATAATTATATAAACGTATTGAGGATAAGCAATGTAAAAATATGGTACTGTTCTTTAGAAATAAAACTCATTAAACTACATTTAAAAAGCGGGAAAATGGAATTGCAATCGTGAAGTACATAATGAGTGACGTATGAGTGAATGAATGAATGAGTGAATGAATGATCAATCAATCAAGCAACCAACAGTTTTCTAAAAAGACATCATGATACATTTAAAATATTTCTCAGAAGAGATGTCTATTTGATATAATGCGCAAGACTAAGGATCTTTTTTTCTATTTCTGTTAGTGAAGTATTCGATAGTCCCCCAGATCTCAGAGAAAGTGTTCTGTCGCCGGGATGTAACTGGAATATGTCGTGTATCACTCGTTCTTGTAGTGGTTAGAGCGTCGTTCGTCACAAGAGCGAATAACCAGGGTTCGATCCCCACTGGCCACATACGTCGCTTTAGCAGTGGTAGTATTGACTTCCTTCATTTGCGCTAAGGGTTTCAGGGATAGCAGTAAAACTGATGCACTGGTGTCAAGATAAGCTTACGAGCAGTACTGGTAATTTATCTAGGAAACGCCGTAATATGACGGAAATACTGTTGATCGCGACGTTAAGCCCCATATCAAACTCGCAAATGACCAATGAAACAAATAACAGCGTATGTGTTAGGATAACATTACCAACATTCCTTGTAAATAATCATCATTAATAGTGATTTACCAAGGAAGTGCCGTGATATGTCTGACTAACTGTTGAATGCGGCGTTGAACACAATACAAACAAAGGACCTTTCAATATCACTCGGTAAAGAACAAATAAAGCAAATGTCAAAAGGTTAATAAACACTATATGTACATGTGTATGTTAAGAAAATGTATACAAACATATACACAGACTTTGAATATCAAATAATATGTTTTACTAGGAATCATCCCCCGTTGGATTATATCAAATGTCGTTATAAAGACGTCACCACTTACGATCTGATACACATTCGCTTCCTGACAATTGCATTTATAAACAAGTCTAAATGGTAGCTTCTTTCTTGAAATTCGAAGTACTGCTCCGTTGGTTTTGAGTGTCCAAATCATTAACTAAGTCGCCCATCTAGCAAGTCATAATAGATTGGAATACACACTGTTGTTCTCTACAAACATACTGGCTAACTCGTAACAATATTTGAATTGCTCCTGAAAAACACATCACACACACAACAATAAAAAAACATTAGAGATATTAACACTATATGCCAAAATGCTGATATTTACACTTTATGTCGTAATGCTGATGCCGGTTATCGTGACCTCATAGATATATATTTATTAGCAAGTTACGACTCCTACATGTACCGTCCTATGCTAATTAACTTACAATCATCATATGTTTAAGCATATATTCCACTTTAAAATATGGCCGAGATATTAGGTACATGATGACAGGTACAACATTTAATCGAATTGACCTTCATAAAGTACTATCTATGAAAATGAAAGAATTTAAGGGACATCATTTACGAGTCACACTATCCTTTCCTACCATTTTCCTTATGGGTATTTATTCATACTTTACATTACAATGACGTCACAATTACAACACTCGTCAACAAAGGATTTGTTTGGATTCATTTTAAAAATAGAAAATGAGTGATATTAAACGCAAATTATCCTATAAGATTCCTTGTTTTCATTCCTTTGTCGAGTAAGTATTATCTTATTTTATCATGTCATCTAGAATTTTGTTTTGTTTTGAAATTTTTCTTTTCATCCAATCAAAACGTAGGAATATTGTGACTGCGCCACTATTCTTTTGATGACACCATCTTTTGATATATGGTACAACACATTTCATACATATTACCTATGCACGGGAGAAAATCGATGTTTACCCATATGACGTAGTGAAGATATTTACACTATATGACGAAATGGAGATATTTACACTATATAATACTATTCACTATATATGACGCAACGGAGATAGTGACACTTTACGCAATGATGGAGATATTTACACTATTTTACATAATGGAGTTATTTACACTATATGACATTATGGAGTTATTTACACTATATGACGTAATGGAGTTATTTACACTATATGACATAATGGAGTTATTTACACTATATGCCATAACAGAGATATTTACACTATTTACTCTTAAAGACGTAGTGAAGACATCTAGGCTATACTATATGACGTAATGGATATATTTACACTATATGACGTAAATTGATAAATGTTATCTTTACGATGTAATGGAGATATTTACACTATTTGACATAATGGAGTTATTTACACTATATATGACGCAACGGAGAGAGTGACACTTTACGCAATAATGGAGATATTTACACTATATGACATAACGGAGATATTTACACTATTTACTCTTAAATACGTAGTGAAGACATCTAGGCTATACTATATGACGTAATGGATATATTTACACTATATGACGTAAATTGATAAATGTTATCTTTACGACGTAATGGAGAAAAAATACGTATCTGATATACCGTACCTTATTTGGAAGTACACTAGGTCTTCGGGCCCGTACTTGACTTACGACATTTACAATGCTGGCTTGCTGTTCTGAATCGATTTTCTCTAAAATATTGGCCACAACGGGGAAAAGACCGCTTCTGTCACCCCCATACCTGGAAATAGTGAATGATTGATTGGAAGATACAGGCAAAACAGTACCTATTTTGAAAATGTACATAGTACAAAGTTATTATTCACAATTATATAGTGTAAACAGTAAAGCAAGATCATACACTCACTCAATCTCTCTCTAAAGACTAAATATACATGTTTTAATATTTTAACATGTTCTGAAATTTACAGTTTACACCATTTCCAAAAGAATTTCAGCCAAATCACGTCGCCCCGATAACATGTCAATATACACTGTGATACGTTTTCGAGAAAATGTGTTTCTGTCAACAATAGCTCAGTCGATTCTGACGAGGGTTATAAAGCTAACGGTCATGAATTGGAAACCTGACCCCGTCCATTTAATCGTTCAGATGATTGACAAAAAGTCATGGGTCTTTCGTTTTACACCAAGGAATCCGTCGTGGTAGTATGGTTAGCGTCGTAGATTTGGAACCGAGTTTGATCCCCAGTCGTGGAACAACGGTTGTATATCCTAGCCATGTACTGGTTTATTGACCCAGGGAGTATCAATATGTAAACTGTCGCCGTGATGTAACTGACATATTGAAAACGGTGTAAAACCCCGATTAAACAAATCGTCTTACACCAATGGTTTAAATGATAAATGTAGGTAGGTAGTTAATTATTCGGCAAAAAGGCTGTATACAATACTGGTATGAGAACGCCATAAAATGCAGGAAATGTGAATTGGCTTTCGTGAAACTAGTTTATCGCATATAAAGCATTATTTATTGGGGATTAACACAGCTTTTAACAATTTTCAGTTTTATCACTGCGGCCGGTACATGTATATGTGTATCCTGATTTGTTTACAAACTAGTACTCCAGAAAACAGTCTTTCCAAGCAACTGTCTGCATTTCCACGTGGACTATCAGTCCATTGATGAAAACCGAATGATGCTTGTCGCATTGACTTGTTTCAAATGTTGAAACATGCTTCGTATCAAGCCCCTACCATTTTTTCACAAACATCATGGAACTTCAGACAACAGCCTTCCCAAGCAATTGTCTGCATTTCCACGTAGACTATTTGGCCCTTGATTAAAGACGAATGATGCTTGTCGCATTGACTTGTTTCAAATGTTGAAAAACGATCCGTATCAAGCCCAGCCCTACCATGTCAAACAATCCGTTGAATACTTACAGACAATGTATGAGAACTGGTTTCAGTTGCATGTTTGAATCCCGAACAATACGTCTTGATTCCAGGACCAGGTTTAAGAAGGAACGAGCAGACGATGGCATGGGAGATTCTTCTGGCCACTCGGTATATTGGTAATGTAAAATTGTTTTGGGTTCTTCAGTGCTCTGAAATGTTTTAAATTAAGTGATTCGTCGTCTGATTTAATGCTTTTTCGCTTACATACACATTTTAGATGCATCGCAATGTAATATCTGGTAAAATGGAATTACAATGTTTATGTAGAAAAAGTAGAAATTCCTAATTTCGATCTTTCTCTCCTCTCTGACTTCAAAGAAGCGTTAAATGTCGCCTGCTAAATTTATTTTGAACATCACAAAACATCAATTGAAAATGAAACGATGTATTTTCAATGCAGCTGTAGTGTTAAATATTTAAACCATGAACTACCGAAAGTATTAAATACGCATTGTTCTAAAACAGACATCTGCTGTTTATCATCACGATATAGGGAACGCCATTTCGGAACCTGGGTGTTCTTTATTCTTATCTCATTTATTTTATTTGTGATTTTAAACGTATTGAGATACAGAAGGTCCTTTTTGATTAAAAATGAATCACAATAGCTGTCGTCCTGACAGTCATGAGATCAAGTGAAATGTTCCATGTGGCATTAAGGAAATGATCAAACAATATATATACTGATTACTCACCACTTCCTGTACGCACACGTTTAGTTTACTCAATATATATTCCGGAGTGATATCCCTTTGTACGCAGTTAACCTTTACCTTTCCGACAGACAGTTCCTGGTTGACGTCAGGCAGATAGTCGCCGATATCCTGAAAACAAATTTGAGTCTCATCACTTGATAACCTAGTATGCTACACGGCTTACTGTAATAAATATGTACGTCTTGCAGTACCAAACAATGCCGACTAGATTGGTTACCTCTCCTTATATATCGCTATAGTTTTGTACCCGGCGTACGATAGTAAATAAGTGAGTCTGGCATAACCTAACAATGGCAACTAGATTGGTTTCCACTCCTTATATATCGCTATAGCTTTTTAACCGGCATACGATAGTAAATAAGCGCGTCTGGCATGACTCAACAATGGCGACTATATTGGTGACCTTCCCTTAAATAACGCTATAGTCTTGTACCCGGAGTACTATAATAAAGAAGTACGTCTGGAATGACCCAACAATCGCAACACTAGATTGGTCACCTTCCCTTATATATCGGTAAAGTCTTGTACCCGGCGTACGATAGTAAATAAGTGTGTCTGGCATGACCCAACACTCACGACTATATTGGTCACCTTCCCATATATATCGCTAAAGTCTTGTACCCGGCGTACTATAGTAAATAATTGTGTCTGGCATGACCCAACAATCGCGACTAGATTGGTCACCTTCCCTTATATATCGCTACAGTATTGTACCCGGCGTAGGATAGTAAATAAGTGCGTCTGACATGATCCAACAATGGCCACTAGATTGGTCACCTCTCCTTATAAATCGCTATAGTCTTGTACCCGGCGTACGATAGTAAATAAGTAGGTCTGGCATGAACCAACACTAGCGACTAGATTGGTCACCTCTCCTTATATATCGCTATATTCTTGTACCCGGCGTACGATAGTAAATAAGTGTGTCTGGTATGACCTAACAGTCACGACTATATTGGTCACCTTCCCATATATATCGCTAAAGTATTGTACCCGGCGTACAATAGTAAATAAGTGTGTCTGGCATGAAACAACAATGGCGACTAGATTGGTAATTTTCCCTTACATATCGCTATAGTATTGTACCCGGCATTGTATACTAAATGAGTGCGTCTGGAATGACCAAACAATGGCCACTAGATTGGTCACCTTTCCTTATATATCGTTATAGTCTTGTACTCGGCGTACGATAGTAAATAAGTGTGCCTGCCATGAAACTACAATGGCGATTAGATTGGTCACATTCCCTTATATACTGCTATAATCTTGTACCCGGCGTACGATAGTAAATAAGGACGTCTGGCATGACCCAACAATGGCGACAAGATTGGTTACCTTCCCTTATATATCGCTATAGTCTGGTACCCGGCGCAGGATAGTGAATAAGTAGGTATGTCATGAGCCAACAATGGCGACTAGATTGGTCACCTCCTATATTGTTATCGCAACTATTGTAAATTTGTACAACTGAGTTTCGTAAACTCTACAGTGGACCTTTACAACTTGATGTTTGGGATCAATTCATAACTAATGAAGGAACTTTCTACAGAGTTTGAAAGGTTAATCGGTTGGTCCAACATATGGTTGTCTCTAAAGCATTTTGCTTGCTACACCATGTCGAAAGGGCGCAGCCATTATTGGTGTATGCCTGACATCATAATGTGCTGGTAGGGGCAGGTTACTCCAACGATCATTTTAAATTATAAAAAATTGACAATATATCAATATTTTAGATTAAGTCTTATCTTGAAAAAAGGATACAACGTTTTCAAATTGGGAGCATTAGTTCAAAATGTCTCCAAATATTGTCTGGCGTTCATCAATGCTCTGTGCTAGGTCCCTACTCTTCTTTATGTATTTGAATGACCTATCTCTCCATGTCACACTATCTTCTTTATATTTATTTGCTGATGATGCAACATATTTGCATACAATTGAAAGGGATATTTCTACAGACGTTAATAACATCCAACGCCGGTGTAATGAAAACAGCATGGTGATCAATGTTTCAAAAACTTAAAGTAGGTTCTTAGCAACAAATCAAAAATTGACAAAACTTCCCTAAAAATCATTGAATATATCGATGAATAGTATTCCTGTAGATTGTGTAAAGAATTATAAACTTTAAGGCATAACTAAAGATAACAATCTTTCCTATGTCAAACACGTAGACATTGTATGTAACTCAATTACTTCAAACATCGCTGTTCTTAGACGGATTAAACCTTACCTTTCAATACAATATCGGAACATGTGTTATAATGCATACATTCTGACTGTCATTGATTATTGTTTAACTATTTGGGTAATGCACCAAAAGTACAACTTAATAGAATCCTCAAACTTCAAAAGTCTGCTGCACTATTAATTTTAGATAAACCCTAAGACTCACCATCCAAACCATTATTTGAGAAATTGGAATGGTTGGATGTTTATGAAAGACTAGAATGCTATAAATCAATATTGATATACAAAGCTATGAATGGACAAACACCTGGATATACAACCGATATTTTTTCTTCACAGTCAACCAATACTTACAATTTACGCTCGATTTCAAATAATAACCTATCTAGTCCGAAACCATCTCCAGAACCATTAAAAAAAGTCTACACTTTGCTGGTGTACATATATGGAATGCCATACCTTCAAACAATAGGTTCCTTTCAAATCTTATAAAATTTCAGAGTGAAATTTTTAAGCACATTGTTTCAAAACATAATATTCTGTAAATCACTAGTCTTTCTTCCGTTATTATAGTACTCACAAGTAACAAAACAAAAAACCCAACCAATTCAACATCATTTTGTTTTATCAAATGCATTAAGATAGATCCTTTGTAATATGCATTACGTCTAAAAAGTCAGTCACAGTACATGTGGGTAACTTGTTTTCCAACAAACACTTTAATTTCATGTATCACATACAAGGTTGATACATTATTTACTCTTGTTTACTTTTGACGCTTCTGTATCACAATTGACATTTTTAGGCGGGTTGTTGGGCTTTTTGGTGATAGGGGAATTAATTGTTTCATCATTATATGTTTCTTTTATGATAGCTATTAAGATGGCCTCATTATAAAATAGCCAATGGCTTAATGAGTCACCATCTATAAATAAAGTATTATTATTATTATTATAAATCCACATTTGCAGGTTTTTGAAAATCGAGGAAATCATGAAAGCATTTGTAAATGTAAACATTACATGGCTATATAAAACAAAAATAAAATGGATATGCACGAATTAGTAAAGACAAATAAAAATGGCAGATATATCATACACAGCGATCAATAACCGAGTGTTTATAATAGTATATTGACTGTTAAAGAAAATAGTTTATGGGCAATGGTATAATATTGAAAATTCATATCACGATCATATGTTACAACATGGAATAATCTTAGTCGGTACGACTCTTACCTGTTTGCTTGTAACTCCCACTGGGTCTAACGAAATGATACAGGAACAGTTCTCTTGTAGTACGAGTCCAATGAAATCTTCAACCGTCCGTGCCAATGGTGTCTGTGCAATAATGTACCGATGTTTCTCCTTGTAACCCTTTTTAAAGAGATCAATGGGGAATACAATCGAACCTATGCTATAGACAACCTTGAAATAGCAATTTCCTGTCTATAGCGACCATGGTGTTAGTTTCCCAAATACATGACCCTGTAAATAAAGACCACCTGCTCACAAAGATCATATTTTTGTCTTCCCATGTGTGGTCTCAGTACGCAGGTTCCACTGTATTATAATGTAGTAGGGATAGGTCTCGAGTACTGGTTAGTTCTTCAGGAAGTAGAAATCGAGTATTATAAGCTGGCGATACATTTTGCTTATTAATTGTTATACAACGGTTAAGACTTTAAACATGGTAGTAATGACTGCCTCTGGTGGCGGGTTAAGCATTACGACTAACAGGCTGGTGTCAGGATAAATGGACCAGTAGTACTGGTTACTTACCAAGGAAATGCCGTGATATAACTGAAAACATGTTGAAAGAGGCGTACACCTCCAAACAATCAATCAATTATACAATTGTTATGTTAGCACGCATGTCGTTGTTTATTTTCTTCTATAATAAAACTAAATATATCTGATCATAATATATTCATATCCTACAGGTTAAGGCATCTGCTCCGAGCACGGGAGGTCAATGTTTCGGATCCAAGTGTCGACAATGGGGTCCTTTCTGATAGATCAGGTTGGTTAGCCGCTAGCTAGTTAAATTATGAAACGAGCCACATGTCTGCCTGTGGCCTGCAGGTTGGAACAGGTTTGCTTGCATAGCCTGATTGATTATACTTACGTCAACGTAAATAGCGTTGATATAGTCCGACTTGGAATTCTGGTTATATTTGAATAATCTGGGTCTATGAGCATCGCCTAGACGTAAAGATAAACCAATAAAGCATGTTGTGACAGGTTTCTTATACAACTTGTACTGTAGAGTGCTATGTATAATTTATTAGTTTCTAGCGTTGGTTCGTTGGTTCGAACCCTGACTCGGAACTCGTTCCTTCATTATTGTCTCCGATGATTGACAAACGTCTCAGTCACTAGTGTCGTTCATCCTCTACGAATGAGCTAAGAAATATATATGGAAAGGGAACTAGTTGCCTGGGAAGGTTGTGGTGTGGAGTACTGGTTCGAGAAAGACATGAAAAACACGTTAG
This sequence comes from Serripes groenlandicus, assembly GCA_031761405.1. Lineage (NCBI taxonomy): Eukaryota > Metazoa > Mollusca > Bivalvia > Cardiida > Cardiidae > Serripes > Serripes groenlandicus. The sequence continues at coordinate 49,315,119 of JASEVX010000014.1, read as the reverse complement.
GTAAACTTGCCGTCCAGATATAACTGAAATAGTGTTGAAAATGGCGTTTAATCGAATCATGATTTAACCCTTTCCAATAATTGTACTTTAATTTAATGTTTTTCGATACTTGCCCATATTATTTCTTAGTCGACTGTTGCGCTCCAGATGTGTTGTATGTAGGAAAGGGTTAATGATTTCTTCTAAAAATCTTGTCTTAACCATTTTCACCAAACTAACTCAGACACCCCCACCGACCCCCTCACATAGTCCAGACATTTTTTCAAACGTTCAAATTATCATGACGAAAGTGTATTTTTAATCAACGTTTTGATTTGTTTAACCCTTTATCAGGAATCCACCGTTGCCGAGTGGTTAGCTTCGGGTTTTCGATCCCCAGTCGCGGTACGATAGTCATGGTGGAGTGTCCTTGGGCAAGGCACATTTCATAGCCTGGTACTGGTTCGTTTGCTCAGGGATCATGAATAAATGAACTGTCGCCGTGATATAATTGAAATAATGTTGACGACGGCGTAAAACATTTTAATAACACAGCATTGAGAATTATTTTGAAAACAACACAAACAAGTCTTAACAATGTACAGACTCATTTATGTAAATAAATGTCTGGATTAGGTTAATTTTGTCTAACTATACAAATAAATAATACTATTACTACAGTACAAACATGCAACTGATACTTGTGTTAAAAATGACAACTGATACTTGTGTTAGAAATGACAACTGATACTTGTGTTAGAAGTGACAACTGATACTTGTGTTAGAAGTGACAACTGATACTTGTGTTAGAAGTCACAACTGATACTTGTGTTAGAAGTGACCACTGATACTTGTGTTAGAAGTGACAACTGATACTTGTGTTAGAAATGACAACTGATACTTGTGTTAGAAAGTGACAACTGATACTTGTGTTAGAAGTGACAACTACTACTTGTGTTAGAAGTGACAAACGTTCCTACCAGGAATACTCGCGCCTTTCCTGTTTTTGTATTTTTCTTTCTTATTTTTCTCGAATGCCTTCTTTTCTGCGTCATTATTTAGAACATTAACGGTAACCAGAAGCTGCAACCAAATTAAATAAATTACAACATAAACTATGTGTGGAATTGAATATTTTGATATTTCCCTTAACCCATTCACACATATAGACGCTTTCTGACGCCTCTGCAGCAGACAATTTTTGAAAACACTGTATTAATCAAAACTCACTATTTCTCTATGTGCAATAATGTTTTCAACTCTATTCAATAATTAACATTCCTTTTTAAGGAATTTTTTTTTATATTTTTGCCTATATATTATTAAAGTCGTCTTCTGCAGATTTATTGTTCTTAGGAAAGGGAGGTAACTTGTAAATGATGACATATAACGTTTGTTTATATTCTATGATGTTGATTTCATCATCATCATCATGATAATAATAATAATGGGAACAGCACCATCAACACTAATCATAATAATATTAATAATAATATGATTTAATATATTATAATAGGATATAAATAAAATAAATACAAAAAATTAACATTAGAAAGTGAGAAAACCTACTTGAAATTGTTCTAGAATCTCATCCGCTTTAACAGTACAAAAGTCCATGCTGGCAATTTGGTCGCATTTATTGGTAAGTGAATGGCTTAGAGCGTAATGCAAGAACCTGTATTGTTCCTGAAACATATTTTACAGCAAATTATTCTCGATGACCTTTAATATGACTTTGTTTGAATGATGTTTTACGCCGTTTTCAACAAGATTTCAATTATATCACAACGTGTACATGGTATTAGGTCGTGTACGATTGATTAATTTATCCTGACTCCAGAACGTCTGTCAATATGCTAACCCAGCCACTCTCTAGCGTCAAGTAGGGAAAGCCATAACTATAAGTCTTTGATATGATCTGATGTATATAACTGCTGCAATGAGAAAATACGCTGCAAAATAGAATTGCAGCCCTACGAATAATAGCCCCTTTCTCCGAAGCCTTAGCGTTAATCTCCTACTTGCCAAAACCAGCTCACTTTTCGGTAGAACGTGCCACATTCTGGAACGGGACAAACAACACCACTCGAAACACAGAAATGTAATAAAGTAAAATCTGGTACAGGGCAAAAGTTGAAAATCGAACTCAGAGCTCAAAGATAAATTATATAATATTATTATTCTGCTTTATTTCAGTTATATCTCGGTGATAGCTCACTTATTCATGATCACTGCATACAAAAAAACAGTACTAGACTAATAATTGTGTCTTACCTAAAGGCACTCCACCATGCCAGCCGCGACTCGGGATCGAACCACCCGGGACGAGCGGTTCCAATACCCGAAACTAACCATATGGCCACGGCTGATTCATAATTAAAAAGAAAAGACAAAAGAATCCTACCACATTCTGGACCATTAAGACTCGCTGACCCCGTAGGCCTAGAACACAGCCGTACACGTCCACATAGTTATTTTTCCGTCCTTCTCGGGTGAGAATGTCCAGTGCTATATATGTACCCGTACGACCTATCCCCGCACTGTTGGTAACAAATCATGAATATAATTAAAGGTTAGAATATCCAGTGTCATATATGAAATCCCCGCAATGTTGGTTTATATATCATAAATAAGTCAAAAAGGTTAGAAAGTCTAATGCTATATGTGTACCCGTACGACCGATTCCGAACTGTTGGTAATATAAAATAAATACGTATTAAAGGTTAGAACGTCCAGTGCTATATATGTACCGTACGACCGATCCCCGCACTACTGGTAATATATCATACATACTTACTAAATGTTAGAACATCCAGTGCTATGTGTGTACCCGTACGAACGATTCCTGCACTGTTGGTAATGTATCATAAATAATTATTAAAGGTTGGAAAGTTCAGTGCAATATATTTACCCGTACTCCGTACGACCGACCCCAGCAATGTTGGTAATATATCATAAATGAGTATTAAAGATTAGAAAGTCCAGTGCTATATATGTACCCGTAGATCAAAATTCCGCACTGATGATAATAATTAATAAATAAGTATTAAAGGTTAGAAAGTCCAGTGCTATATATTATAGGTTATTGCATCTATATGGAAACATATTGTGTTGAAGAAGTTCATTCGACTGAGTTGCCCGAGTTTGCGAGTGCAGAACTCCGCCGTAAGAACGAGTTTCAACACAATATTTTTCCATAATCATGCAATAACCTTTTTATTGTATAATTTGATATTGCCTATTTAAAATGTGTCGTTTTGTTTGTTTTAAACACTTCAACATTTCAAAAATTAACAATAGTTTTGGATTGTTTAGATTACTAAATATTAACGATCTATCGCGCAACTATACTGTCCTTTCCGATGGTTGCTAGGGTCATCGAAAATATAATTTACAAACCGCCATTGTTGTTCCTCATATGGTTTCGACTCGATTTTGTAACGTCGACTAAATTATGTGTCACGCTTTTCTAACAGTGTTTTTCATTAATAACTCGTGTATTATCTTATTCTGGTTGTTATGCCTGAATATTTGTTAATTTATAATTAAGATGCCCTTTTGATCTCGCAGTATGTTCAGTAAAGCGAACGTACGTCTTCTATACTGCGTTGATAAATTTCACATCGGAGGAAGACAAATAAATTCTGAAGACCTACCTTTAAAACAATCATTTGCTAATTCATCCTATCAGTTAAGAATCACTCTTTATTTTGTGTTCATATATAATTGAGATACACTAATAATAGATCGGCAACGATAATCCGAACAACTTTATAGCGTACGTCTTTACAATCGATCAATATTATTGATGTGTACACACGTCTCTTTATTACGTCAGAAACTACGTAGATACGTAGTTACGTAAACACAGCTAACGCTATAAATAGACTAGATTTGGTTTTTTGTATGTCTATCCATTTTTCACTACGTGTCATCTATAAAAGATGTATCAAACACTGTATTACGAACAGTATAAGCAAAGTTTTTTCCTAGGACTATCAGAGACTGGAACCCTTTTCCTCCGGACCTTGCGCAGATCACGTCTGTACACAGCCTAAACCAACACACATGTTTTGATTTCATTTGTATTTGTAAATATGCCTAATGAGTGGTTTTTACCATGTTGATGGCTTCACTTGCCGACGATGCACTAAGCTCTAGGCAGTAATAAAGTAGACGGAGAAGTTAGCTGGTCTCTAAGTCATCAACTATGCTATATTAGTTACATCTAATGTTACAATATCAAATGCTATATATGATTACTTCTAATATTGCAATATCAAAGGCTATATATGTTGAGTCCAATTAAGTGAATGCTATGTCCGACTGTAGCGCTGTTGGTCACAAGTCATAGCTGTAACAATGCCCACTGCTTTGTATGTTACGTCCAATTCAGAGAATAGTTAGTCAGACTTCAGACCTGTTTGTCACACGTCATAGCTGTAACAATGCCCAGTCGCTATGTTAAGTCCAGTTCAGTGAATGCTACGTTCGACTCCAGCGCTGTTTGTCACACATTATACATGCATATAAAACAAGTCCTTAAAGAACATTCTTGTAGACAAGAAACTGCATGTAAACCTGTAAAGTATTGTCTCACCATATATATAGGTTGACTCAGAACATATGGGATCATTATATATTCTTGAAACATTGGCTGTGTCACAATTATTTCCGGTGATCATCTTGACAAGCGTTATTCGTCCTTACATCCCTTTTGCATGAAGCCTTAGATATATAGGTTGACGTATGGGACCATAATAAATGTTATAACTTTTGCAATGTTTTCAAAAAAGGATAGTGGACGGGTCGTGAGTTGAAACCATGGCTCTGTCATTACCTTTCTTCGTTTATCTATATAAATCATATTGACCAGCGTTATTCGTCCTACAGCAATGGACGGACAGGTCTATGCGAGAAGGTCGCAGTGTTTTCAAGGCCTATGCTGCTGAAGCGGCTGTATGTGGGAAAGGTTTATCCTTTAAACACTTCATAATGTTTTATAGCGGTTTGTATTTCAGCTTTCTGAAAGGGAACATTGTTATGAACTACACCTCTATTCAACTTAAGTACCTGCAATGGACGACGGTTGGTCCTTCGGTAAATTTTGGGACGCGTTTGATAGATTCGCGGAATTCCACGAGCGTAACAACGTTTTCCGGCGTCCCTTGGTCAGGCCACGCGGTTAAATGGAAGTGATGGATGCTGGATACCTGGGAGTCCTGAATGAAACAAAATGACAGAGGTGTCAACTTTGACCCTTGTCCCGCAATATGCGCCTTCAAAAACATACGATTGTACTCATATTCATGACTTAAAACATCATTTAAAGAAGAAAAAGACGATGAAAAAAAATAAAAATGAATAGAAGAAGAAGAACAAGAAGAAGACCAATGAAAAGAAGAAGAAGAAGAAGAAGAAGAAGAAGAAGTCTTACCTTTTTCATGGTAAGTTTGGTTACGGTAAAGTCAGCGTATCCTTCATCACTCATGCAATGTACATTGATGTCTCCGTATATTTTATGTTCTCCGACATCAGGCCAATATTTCTCACATTTTATTTTCTGTAGGTAGAGATAGCAAGAGTAAATTACCTTATTAAAAAATACAACCGATCAAATCCGAACTCAAAACAAACGAGGAACTCAAAATGTTGATATTTCGACAACATCAAGCTCTCCCAATATTTATTTAAAAGGGCAATTGTTGTGGCATACATTTTATACAAACGACTTTTGACTGACCACAATCTTTATAATTTGGTTTAAACGTCACAGAAATGTCATGCATTTGATTTAAGCATATCCACCATACAACAAATATACGCACACAACTTCGAAAACATCAAAGCAAGCGTGTGGACAAATTATATTTATGAAAATTAAATTATTGAAATGAGTTGAAAACGTTGTGGCAAAAGACGAAAATGCTCTTTTTAAGCAATTCCTAAATTGTCACCACGTTCTTAAAAAGTCGTCTGCTACAGAGGCGTCAGAAAATGTCTACATGTGGGAAAGTGTTAATTGAGGAAGCTTTTCATGAAATGAAAAAATAAGGCATGTGTAATTGAAAAGGTACAATTTGGAATTTCTGAACAGTGTTGGTTCCGGTCAACCTGTGCAAATGCTTCATCTTATCAGAAATTAGACAAGTTCACACAAATGTCTAACAATCTTGTTTAGGTAATATATTAGCGGATGCACAGACTGATCAAAGTCTAAACTGTTCACAAAAGCGAACTTATCAAATAATGTAAGTGTACAAACTCTGGGCTTACAGATTTTTCCATGAAATTCGTTAACATGACGATTTTATCAACTTTCTCCTGCCAGACCATTTCCCAGAATTCTACATAACCTTTCATGAACTTCTCTGTGGGACCTGTTAAATATATATATAGTTCGTCGTATTTATTGTCTCTAAGTCAAAGAAACTATGAACACATTTACACACAAATGATCATCGAATATCATTTACTGATGCTTGGTACCATAAATCGAAAGTATACAAGTGATTCGACGAGGAATCACATACGACTTACGCGGTCGTCGACAAACAGGACATGGAGATGGCGAACATCAATTATTAAGAGTGAAATAGGTCCAAGATCTAATCCAATAACAATCATTACTTAACGATAAACATAAGAACGGAGAGAGATAGTCTAAAACAGAGTATTTAACGCTTTCCTACATAAAACAAAACGGCAATAAAATACTTAATAACATATTGGCAAAACATGGAACAACTGATGTGAATCAATTCATACGCGGATGTCGACAAATATGACGTTGATATTGCGAATATCAACTAACATGTGTGAAATCAGACCAGGGACGATGGTTTTCCGGAATACAGTGTTAAACCGATCTAAAGGTGAAAGTATAATGATTTAATTGACATCAAAAACATTGTGACAAAAGTGGAGACAAGGCAGAGAAGTTCAAAAAAGAGGCTAAGAAATAGCTTTACCTAACGATGCTATATACGTCTTCTCATTTTCTTCGAATCCCTGAAATTTTACAATTTACTTGGAATTGGACCACGAAATCAATCTGTAAACTCATTAAAACAGCTCATATAACCGTTTAACGAACATCGAAGTTTGTTAGTCTAATTTCGATTATACAAGGCAGAGCAAATTGCATATTTGAGTATTGGTCATAACTAAGAGCTTTCATGGACGTGTCTTCCACTGCATGGCTATCGGAGAAGAACATGATCAGACTGCTCGAAATAATGGCATTCAGGTTTGCAACTGATTTTTCAGTGTCGATATAAATACGATGAAAACAACTGAAAAGCCGTTGAAAATGGCGTAAAATACCATTCAAACAAAACACCAAAGATATGTAGTAGTTCATATCATTAGCCAGAGTATCAATTATCTGTTAATATAAATGATTCAAGTTTTCAGTCATAGGAATGCTTTGAAATTTAGCACAAGGATATTTATAGAACTTCCAGTGTGACCACATATCGGGATTTCTCTTTGTACTTATTAAGTATGTTAATTTCAGGTAAATTACTTTTAAAACATCCCTTTTACACTCAATATACATGTGTGAGTTTTACAAAGACCGGTACATTAATTAAATGTAGGTACAGTTTTAGCTTAGCTAAATTTATACTGTATCTAGTCTAAACATTAACATAGAGAACCAATCTATTGAATTTGGTTACCTGCCTCATATGCTTATAATTTCAATAGTATCTCATAAAGGGAACCAAAAAAAGGAGCGCCAAATGTAGTCTGGTTCCTGACATACTTTCCTCAGCTGCTTCATTTGCTTTTCTTCGTGATGTAATTGCTTCAACCGGGAACAAGAACATGACGCTTGCTCGTTCGGCATGTAAGAAAGTGGTGTTTTTGCAGTATACTCGTGTTGTAAATTTGTAACACCTTTACCTTTCATATTTTTATATCCATTCAATGATTTAGCTCTTAATATCCACAGGAAACTCTCTCCGATAACAATTTTATTATCACTGAATCAGGTTATCACCAAATATGTATTGCCTTAATTTTCTCCATTTACGGTTTTAACCCTTTCCTGTGACTGTGACTGAGAAAATGGGGCCAAATGAGCAAAATTTACTTTTTGAGTTATTTACATATTTTCAACGAAGATTAACTTATATGCAAGGAAAAAAAAAATTGGAGCTCGATCTCTGTTCTTTCTTTGTAAAAAAAATGTTTTTGCAGCATAGATGTCACTGAGAAAATGGGGCGAAAATGAGCAAAATTTACTTTTCTAGTTGTTTGCATATTTTCAATGTAGAATATCTTATATGCATAAACAAAATTGGGGAGCTCAATCTCTATTCTTTTTTGTGTTTTCAGCATAGGTGTGAAAGATATACAGACAATAAATCATGCAAAAACCTGTTTTTAATAGATTTTTCACATGTATAAAACTAAATCCTGATCAACAATAAACAAAACACTGCTATGTGAAGTTACCCCATTTTAACATTTAATGAATCAATAAGACTTAAAACAAATAAGGACAACATGTTGCAATGGTAACAAATTAGGATACAGTGTAAAAAGCTTGGTTCTGACTGATACCTCTCATAAATTGAATAGCAAGTAGTTCCACCGACATGCATTTTCCTTGAACAGCCCTAAATAGAAAGGAATGATTTTTACTTACTGCATAAAGGCTTTCGCTCATACAACACAATTTAATTGTTTTCAAAAAAACTGCCTGCTGCTTAGGCATCAGAAAGCAATGTTAACAATGTTAATAGTACAAGTAATACATTTACATAAAAATATACTAACTTCACAAAGAAATTAAAACAACAGATCAAAACAAATGTACATTTCATCAAAGATTTATACAATTTTAATCCTTCTCCACTTCCAACGACTCTGTAGCAGACAACGTTGAAAAAAGATAAGAAATTAAAACAACAGATCAAAACAAATGTACATTTCATCAAAGATTTATACAATTTTAATCCTTCTCCACTTCCAACGACTCTGTAGCAGACAACGTTGAAAAAAGATATGACAATTTTGGGATAATTTTTCCACATGCATCTGAGGCATCTATATGTTGGAAAGGGTTAATTATCTTAAATTGGACTAAATAACTGATGGTCAAATTTCTTTCCTCTCTTTTCCCACATACAACACATTTGCAGCAGATGAATTTGATACATCTAGACAAAAAATATGATAACTACCTTGAAGTGAAAAGAGTTAAATACATTGTGGCAAAAGAAAACATTATGAGTAATTTCTACTTCTGCCACAATAATTTAAATAATTGTTTGCTTTGAATGCCTCTATAAGTGCCTGAATGTGGGAAAAGGTTAACAAAGTTAATAAGTCACTTAGAACAAAAAACAGTAAAGTTATTTGTCATCAACAGTGATTGTTTTCTCTTTTTATTGACAGTGTTAAGTGTTCTAGTGTCAGGAGGAAATTCAGAAACCTGTTTAGGAGCTATTGGTTTTAGACAACATAAGTCTTTGGCACATGTAAAGGAACAAAAACCTCTGATTTGCTCATACAAATACCACTGCCTCTGTAGATCTAGTCCTGACTGTGGCATAGGTTCTGACATGGCTGGAGTTAAACAAACACCCTTCTTTAATATGTTGACATCCACTGGTGGAGAGTCAGTCAAAACTTTACACTGCACTATTCCTGATCTGTCTGATCTCATTGTGAAGTGATGAAACTTGGACAAATTTTTCAATGGTTTAAAATACTGTGATAGATAAAGTTTTCACTGCAGAAACAAAACTGGTTTCTGTTCATCATTTACCAATTGAGGGGTGTTGTGGTCATTTCGTGAAGAATCTCTCACAGTCTGTGCTACCTGACCCATAGTTTCTGCATTTGAGTTACGCCACCTTAGAGAATAATTTTATTAATTATTTAACCCTTTCAAACAAACAGGGTCTTTTTTGATGCCATTTTTATACCTGCTTCATTTAAATGCCTCCGAAGAAGACAACTTTTGAAAACATTATGAAAAGAGGTCAAATTGCTGATCAAGAACAATTTCTCCTTTTTCCACTATGTTTCCAATTGTATTCAATTGTTGTTCTTACATTTAAGTATAATTTCCATATTATCTAATTAATGTTTTCAAAGCCTTCTACTGCAGATTTGTTGGAAAACAATAAATCATTTATAAAGTTGTACAAGTTAAGAAAAACAGTTTATAACTTGTTGCACTAAAATACCTGCTTCATTTAAATGCCTCTGCAGAAGACAACTTTTGAAAACATTATGACAAGAGGTCAAATTGCTGATCAAAAACAATTTCTCCTTTTTCCACTATGTTTTTAATTGTATTCAATTGTCGTTCTTTTATTTAAGGATTATTTCAATATTATCTAATTAATGTTTTCAAAGCCTTCTGCTGCAGATTTGTTGTAAAACAATAAATCATTTATATAAGTTGTATAAGTTAAGAAAAACAGTTTATAACTTATTGCACTAAAATACCTGCTACATTTACCACATGTTTCAGGTTGAATACACAAAAGACAAATACATGTACTTGGTTATTTAATTGATTACCAGATCAGTAAAGTCAGTATCAGGATAGAGGAACAAATCATGTTTGATCTTAATCATTCTACTGTCTTCAATGGCATTTGTGTTTTTTTAAAGCAATCAGTATTTGTAACTACAAGGTATTATCAAATTAACACATGTTCAATGTTCATTGATTGATAAATGTATGAACACTTACCTGCATTTCAAGACACCAAAGTGCCAGTCTGGGTGAAATTTAGTGTGGCCAGTTATCATCATTGCCAGTTCTAACTGCTGGTGTAGTCCTGAACAAAATATATGCTTACTTAGATTATCGGTATCAAGTGAAAAATTAACAAACTGTTGAAATCTTCAAACACTATATTTTCCTGTTAGAGTGTAAGTTTATAAATTGTATGAGTGAATAGAGTATAAGGGGTCATCAGTCTCATTGCAAACAAATTGTTCATATTAAAGACTGAGACAGTCAAAATTAAAACCTAATATTTATAAGTGGTGATTTTTTTTTAATCCTATAATATAATTTTTAAAATCACAATTTCATTTTTGAAACATAAAAGAAATATAAATCTTAATAGATCAAGTATTGGTTAAAAAAGTTTTAATCCTGGACAATAAATGGGAATTTTTGCTTTCAATGACAAGAATTTCAATGAAACATTAAATTGTAGGTTTCATACAATTAAATATTATCTCTTACAATTATTACATTAATACTTTCCAGTCTGTTCTATGTAGTATTTGTTATCTATGGCATAAGATGATTAGACAGTCTCCATGTAAAACAGCTCAGACTTACCAGTCATGACTCTCCACATTGCATACTGGACCACTACATTGTTCTTATTTTGACCACAGCAGTTATCAAAGTGGATGCATGCATCTGATTCCCCAAGACCATAATATTGAAAGTAGTGATAAACCATGCTTTCCACACTATTCGCCCCTTTCCCTTTTGACTCAGCTTCATCAACAAGGTAAAATGTCTGTCTCCCTGCAAAAGTAGTGAAATGAAGAAAATCAACAATTTGAACACAATTTTTCCCCTGCATAGAGTTATGGAGGTTGCTATCTCTCAAATATGAATTGAATGCAAGTAGGAATTAAGTAATTATTTAATAAAAGAGGAAAAAAGATATTTGCAAAAATACATATCAATAGTATACACTACTTTAGACACACACATTTTCATTCATAAAAGGCACTTATTACCTGATCCTTCAGAGCAAACACCAAACACATCACATTTTCTGGGAGTCTTGAAAAATATTGGCCCAACTTGACGACTGTGGTGTGGGTAGTACACCTGCTGAGCATAGTCCCAGGAGTAGTGTAACGTTTGGTTTACTGTACATGGAGGATTACCTGAAAAAAGATTAAAACACTTAGTAAAATTGTTTTGTCAATTATTTATACCCATAATTTACTACTTTTTCATTTTGTAGATTAAGGAAACAGGTACAATTTCAATTGAGTCAGACTACACTCTATATCAGAGGTTCATGTTAAAATGCCAATACATGATTATGTGATACAACATTATGGTAATGAAAAAGTTTTATGGTCAGCTAAGGAAAAAGAAATTATTTTACTGATATGATTACCATTTTTTTGTTCAGGTGGTAGTTCATCAAATGAAGTTTTGCTCATTTCACACTGGGACCGGTAATAGTCACGTTGCTTTTTCGATTCAATAACATGTCACGTGTAGTCAGCCAACATGGCAGCTTTTTCATCCTCATTTAATTGTCCACTGTTTAAAACTTTAACACAATACCCCTGGCATTTCTGACACAAATCTGTGCATGGCTTACTGACACTTGAAATGTCCTTAAACTGATACTCCTGAACTGCATATCATTTGCTGTTTGCTCATAAAGTTGATGTATATCAGCAATAGACTTATCTGATGGTAGCAATAGTACATGTGACTGCCTGAAATTGGGAAGTCTGCCGGGTATTGGGAGTGCATTATCTTTTGCATACCTGCATATAAATGTTTTAATTCTTAAAATGTCTTGTTTAGTCAGAGCATGTTTAGGAACAGACTTCGTTAGGCCATGCACTCGGGCAGATATACCATCTGTGTCTAGAGATTGAGCAATCCTCTGCATCATTTTCCCCTCTATGCCATGTGCAAGACAAAAAAAGTCCCGACACACCTATTGGCTATTAAAAAAAAACTTCTGTGATGGCTTTTCACGATGTTTAATTTTAATTTTTTTGAAGAGGTTATGCCTCCACTTTGCCTTTGAGCAGAAAGTTGTGCCTTTATAATAAGGTCAAGTTCTGGTGTTGTCATTTCCGTACATGATTCTCTATGTGACAATACACCATCAAAATCAACAACGAGGCTACATGGTCTTGAATACAGTTTTGAACTTTTACCAGTTTCATTTTTAAATTTTTCAATACATTGGTTTCCTTTTCATCTACTATTGATGGGTCTGTTAAAAAAACAACACTCATCATTATCACTATCAGATTCATAATTTACACTAGTGTCCGAGTCGCTATCACTACGATCTGCCGATAATGTAGACTCAACTTCGAACTGTGCATTATTAAAATATAAACGATCAACAATGTCCAATTCATTAATAAATTCATCATCTTGATTATGAATAAGTTCGTAAGGAATAGTGCTTGCATTGCTTAACTGACTTAATTGACTCATATTGAGAACACTTAAATTTAACCGCCAGCTACTGTCACTTTCGTTACTACAACAAAAAAACATCACTTCCGGGTTTTCGTGATAACGGAACTCTGACATAAACAGATCGAAAGAGTAGTTTTTGTTTATTCTCGAGGTAAATGCATGATACAACATGAGAATAGATACTAACCTTAACGTCGTAGGATGTGTCCCCAAGCGTCAATACTTTAATTCTGCAAATCATTGTCGAGTAGTGCCGGAAATAGATTTATACGCAAGGGAAATAACTTCCATCGAAATGAGGTCAAAGGTATAGATCTACTAGATCTCGAAACGCAATATATTTATTAAAAATGTTAGTATGCAAACAACACAATCTATATCATCATAAGATGAAGTGTCGTAGTGTTAACTGTGAGTTTTTGATTTGTATTTCGTCGTATTTGGGTGTTTTGTTTTCCGTCAACAAATTGTTAATAAATCGACCATCTTTACTAAACTATTGTTCCGAAAAAACAATTGAGGTTGAAACTTGACAATGGTTCATTTTGAGTAACTGACATGAATTTTAAGCCCACTGAAGATTGAAAAGTGAAATATGACGGTTTGCATATTTTCACAATTTGAACGTCAAGACAAATGCACGTTTTCTCGTAAATGACGTTCGCCTCAATTAGTCCCATTTCTTCAGACGTCGTCACATATATATACCCTTTCTGAGCCTCTGCAGCAGTCGGCTTTTGAAATAATTGTAGCAAAAGGTGATATTGTTCATAATGAGCAACTTCTCCATTTACCAGAATAATTTCATTTTTTTTTCAAATATCTTACTTTCATTTATAGATATTTCCTATGTTTTGTAAATGATGATTTCAAAGTCTGTCAGGTTAAACATCATTGATATCATTGTTGCAAAAGAAGAAATTGCTCAAAATGAGCAATATTTGCATTTGCCACAATAATTTCAACACTTTTCAATTATCATACTATCATTTATAGAGATTTTTTATATTTTGTACTTGATAATTTCATTGTCTTCTACTGCAGATTAGTTTTATGTTGGAAATGGTTTAACCCTTATACACTATCATGACATACCGATACAAACCCAACAACATATTTTCTAAAGGTCTGCATTATTTCACAACACAAATATCATAATGGCCTATGTTTAATACAAATATTTGATTGTTTTTTGGTACAAATTGTGATTAATCATAACCTCTTGACCATTTGTCTTTCGAATTAGTCTTAAATATCACTTAACATGATCAGTTTACCTCTAAATCATCTCATTCGCTTAAAACACAGAACCTGTCAGGTTAAATATACTACATAATACTTACATGTTCAAATACGATATTTATATATTACTTTCGATCAATTTGTTATTGACCAGTAATCGGCTATGAGATATGCCTTGCATGCTCACAATATCCCGTCACTGAACGAACGGTGGGAAACAAGACCAAACCGTTAAGATAATTTTATATAGAAATACCTGGATATAACTGGCATTGATATAGTCCCCTCCTTTCCCAGTCAGCTTCACTCGGGTTGAATCATCTAAAATGAAGACATCAAGTATTACTTTGTCAGGATCCTGACTATTGTGCACAGATGTAAATCATTATGAGCTACAAATATTTGTTATCGAATTTAAAATGTTTCAATTATTCCATCATTTACTATTCACCTAGACATTTTCCTAAACAATACATGCAAAGAGTCACGCGAAGATATAACAAGACGGATAAGAAATTCATATTTCACAGATAGGTCCAAACTTAAGTTATGTGACGTCATTGAAATACGATGTAACGTCACCAAATTATGCTGTTATGCCATTCAAATTGCGGTAGTGTGACGCATTTATATTTTTCATTTCATGTGTAGAATGTGTTATTTCCCACGCGCCTCGTAGTACAATACAATTCCACGTATCGCTGCACCAAAATATTCCCTTTCTATAGTGTCATGAAATTAAAATTATTAATGTGATAAGAATATATGCACACAATACAAATGTTTGCTAAAATATCGTAATCAAGTCAAAATTGTAAGTTTAAGTAGATTATATCGTGTTGTTTCTGTATGATGTTTTTTGTTTTCAGACACCCGGATTTATCCTAAACCAAAAGAACCAGCGACAAAACGTTCTTGTTTTTAACGTACTTTACATATTGCCTGAATTTCTATTTAAAGCTATTTCACTAAGGCCTATAGTCATATTCATGAAAGTATTTGTTGTTAATGCGGAAATGCATATTAATTATTGATGGTAGCTCATTCTCGAGAGACCAACATGGTGCTTACTGGAACTTTTACTTTGAATTAATCCTGATCAGACTTCACACAAGACCAGACAGAATATGGTCTGCGTCGATTATACTTTACAAATGGTATTGATGGCGTCCCTCTTTGTCACTCTGGGTTGGGGGATAGCATTAAGACTGATCTGTCTAAGGATAAATTAGACCGGAAGATCTAATAAGTTACTCCAAAATCGCCGTAATTTAATTGAAATACTGCTTAAAGTGGAGCTGTTAAATCATTTAAACAACCTAAAAAACGAAGGGTTTAGTTTTGTTGGTTAAAAACCAAAGACTCCATACATGTCACAATACTTACAAGGATATATCCCTTTGTATCTGTTCTTCAAAGCATTCGTTGGTTTAACAGCGTCATCATACGGACGTCTGAGGCCTTTTGGGAGCTTCTACATAAAACATAATGTACAGAAATACAATAATGAATAATGTACACAAATACAATGAAACATAATGTTCATAAATTTAATAATGAATAATATACATAAATACAAAAATGAATAATGTTCAGAAATATAATAATGAATTATGCACAGAAACCCAATAAAACATAATGTTCATATATAAAATAATGAATAATATATATAAATAAAATAATGAATAATATACATAAATAAAATAATGAATAATGTACATAAATACAATAATAAATAATGTACAGAAATACAATAAAATATAATGCTCATAAATACGATAATGAATAATGTACATAAATACAATAATGAATAATGTACACAAATACAATAATGAATAATGTACAGAAATACAATAATGAATGAAGTTAGAATAATGTACAGGAAATGATTTATTTTTTAAATAGTGAACATTGTCTATACAGTACGTTAATGAATACTTTTTAAAATGTACAGGACATGAACACCTACAGTCTAAAACAAATGTACTGGACATGAATAAATAAAGTCTAAAATAACGCTCGGTCCATACTGATAACAGTCTAAATTAGATGTACAGTACATGTACATTGGTAACTTTTTGCAACTTCTACAGAAATCATAATGTATAGTATAATAACAACAACAAAAAGCAGAAAAACTTTAAACATTTTTCATTCTACCGTCTAGTCACAAAAGTTCACCGGGTCAGTTTGACTGTTCATACGGGATTGTACAAACCAGCACAAAAGCGTGTTCCAAGAAGCATTGCCGTCGCTTGCAGTAAAACATATCACGATAACTGTATCTAATTCAAATCGAAGCTTGGCTGACGAAAAGACGGATGATGGATAAGGGATCCATTCTTGTCCGATGTGTTATATTTAAGAAAGAACTACATACATTTACGTCCTGCTTTGTCTTCTGTATACATTCTGAAAAAACATATACTTCCGTCCTGCTTTGTCTTTTGTATACATTTTAACACGACTCAATTATGTGGAACACTGTGAGTTACAACAAATCACTCTGGGCAAGTCGGCGTGTTGATGTTCGAACAACCAATCATACATGCAAATGATTATGACGTACCTGTTTATTTCATAAAATGTAAAATGTGCTTACTTTTAAATGGGCTTATTAATGTGCTTAATCATAAACCAAATATTCTGTTGTTGGCCCTTAAAGATCCAAATGCCGCGGATCTAAATATTACAAATTCATGGTAAGAATAATTCTGTATCAAAATATGCATACTTTAAACTCTCTTTCAAAGTCTTCCGTTGATATCGATGTCAAATGATCCCTAAGTGTGTCCACTTGTACACGACTCCTAGTCAACCCGTATATATTGTAGTAGTCTTCTGCATTTGGTGCGTCAGCTTCTGTAATACATTCGATATACGAACAACGCGGCAGAGGGTAACCTTTGCGGACTTGGTTAAAATCTTGTAACAGTGACCTTGACCCATTTGACCCCAAAACAATGTAGTTATTCTCGGTCTTTATCGCTTGATATTTTCCAATATATGCGATAAACGAGAAATGCGGCATAGAGGTTAACATGGCGTGCTGAGTCTATATCTAGAAATAGTGACCTTAACAAAAAGAGACCATAAAAGCAATGCAGTAATTATCTGTATTTATTAATTTATAGTTTCCAATCTATGCGATAAGCAAGAAACGCGGCGAAGCTGTAACGCACGTGAGCTATATCAAGAAACAGTGACCTTCACATTGACCCAAATGACCCTCAAAACAATGTCGAAATATTTGGTCTTTAGTGCTTTAAATTACAATACATTATATATACAAGAAACCAGTTTTAGATGTAATCTTGACGCACGTGATCTATGTCTAGTAACAGCGACTTTGGCATTATCACAAATGACCTCCAGACAACCAAAGGCTTCATTTCGATGTATGTTACATTTCGATCCACCCAAAAACTGATTTTATGATATGAAAAAAGCTAATATGAAAGGGAATATTTACTTTAAAAAGATTGAACGGTTATGAAATGTGTATCATGTTTCACGTAAAATGTCTAAAAACATCAATTAGTGGTTCGCTTCATAACTTTCAACTGTGATATTGAGGACAAACCATCCAACAGACTGTCAACCCGACGATGCAATGAGTCCAGTGGACACTCGACTTAGTGTGTTAGTATGTAATCAATTGAGCAACACCTTTTGTGCCAAAGACTTTTTAAAAATAGCTCGACTCAACGTATATTAATTAGTAATTATAAATAACTTCGATAAGAAAGTCCATGGATTAACTAGTAATGGTCTTAGATATATACATTCGTTAAATGGAGAATGTTGAAACTTTTATTATATCAAATGCTCCAAGTTCTAGTGATGTTAGCATGAATATCTCTGAAATGATCTCCATACTGAATGAGTTTATATTTTTCAATTATCTTAATCTTAACAGACCGCCTCGGTGGTGAAGTGGTAAAGTGTGTGCATCGGTGCGGAAGGTCGCGGGCTCGATCCCGTTCGGGTTATACCAAGCATATGTACTTTATAAATGGAAGTAATGCCTGTCTTTCTTTGCGCTCAGGGTTGTGGGGTTAGCATTACGGCGGACTGTCTGGTGTTATGACAAATTGATCAGTAGTTATTAACTATTAACTTAGCCAGGAAACGCCGTGATATAACGAAACTATTGTTGAAAGCGGCGTAAAAGATCAAACAATAAATTAAACAATCTTAACAGAACAGATTAAGCTACATATCGGGAAAATAAGAAATGTTATAAGTGAATACATAGTTCCCACTACTACAATAAGTATCTCTCTTGTCGCCCATTTTGATAGGCAAATTGACTATATGTTGAATAGAGAAATTTCAAACATAATTAAATTAAATAATTGGATATGCAAAACTAATTAAATCAAGAAGTCAATAAAAACAGATCATACAAAGGCATCAATGACAAATTCCTTGGTGTTTCCTGATTTTTACATATTCTCTTTTAATGCACATCATATTTGCCTATCAAGGTAGCTGACAAGGGAGATAATTATTGTAGATGTTAGAACTATGTATTCCAGGGTACTGGCTTGGGGGAAGCATCACGAATTAAAATTCTAGTCTTCATTAGATGCGGATTAAATTCAAACCTTTCAGGTCTCCAGTTTTAGATTCATCTTCACAGAGTTCTTCAAGATTGTCTTCAAGTACGTCGACACTACGTTCAGAGGGAATTACTGGCATACCTCCCATATTACCATATATAACATCCCCATCCGTGACTGGTCCTTTTGATGTTGTTAACTTTGGCAATATGCTATGCGCTGAAAGAAATAATTTTTACAGAGATTTTATGCCGTTTTCAGTTATATCGTGGCGTCACTTATCAATTATCCCTGGGTCAACAAACTAGTTCTTGTGCTTTTACCAAAGGGCACTCAAACTTGACCGCCGCGACTTATTATGAGAAGGAAAGAAATGAGCATGCCAACTTTGGTTGGTTAGTGTTTAACTCCATTTCAACAAAGTATTCACATACACTATTCCAATTCGTCACGGATCCTTTCGAAAGTGTTACATTAAAATAAACGGCTAATTGTGGTCTAACGCCAGTTTCAAAAATGTTGCACATACACACCAGTTCATATACTGACTGGTCGATGGAATTTTGATTGGGTGCGGCTTAAAAATGTTGTGTCGCTGTTTTGGTGGAGCAATTAGTTATTGCAAAGGCTTCAAATTATATAGTTTGCATTTTTAGAAAAAACATTAATTTAGAACACTGCATTCCTTCCCATAAAAAGATGTATTCCTGTAAGAAGTGATTCTCGTCATGTTCTAGGTATTTCCACGAAGGTAGAACGCGTCATTAATAAGCTTTTCAATATGATTTAGTTATATGACATTGGGTTTTCCCTAGATATCCTGCACAAGTACTTCACACGTTATTACTGGAGGCAACTGGCCAACGTGATCACATTACCCAGATTAAAGGAAACACATATATCGTAGTTTAGTAATTTCATGAATTGTTTTAGCCTTTAGACAACAAACCTGTAGATTGTGTTTTATCAACATTTTCCTTTGCAATCCTCTTCTTGTCCGGCACTGAATACACGTTATCATCTGTGTTACCATCTGTGTGAATTTCAAGAAAACCAGACTTAACCCTTTACAAAATACGGACGCTTTCCGACTCCTCTGCAGCAAACAACTTTTGAAAACATTGTAGTCAAAAGATAAATTGCTCTATGAATAATTATACTTATATTAATGGATTATTTCCTTGTTTTTCATTAAATGTTTCTTAAGTCGTCTGCTGCAGATGTGTCGTATGTAGATATTATCCTAGCATACAGAACGCTTAAGCGATTGCTAGCTAAATGCTGTTTTTGATTTGCTGATTCGGCTAGCACATGCTAGAGTACGTTGTATATTAGAGCAACCTGCATATAACCCTAGTCTTTATTATTATGAAATGCATGTATTTTCACCAAAACGTAAACTGGTGTCATTTACAACTACAAATGCTTAAGGAAGACGATAGATAATGATGCAAGGTTCAGCGTTCGAATCAAGTGATGAGCAGGTTCAGCCTTTGAAAATTGTCCACTCAAAGAAGGAGATATCGAGCGCGATTAATATAAGCTAAAAGCTGGTTTAGCAATCGGTGTGGCCATAGGTAGCTTATCGTGGATCTTCTCTGACATGTCAGGTTTGGATACGAGGTGCTACAAGTCGATACGTTCTGATACGATTAAGTCCGCTTGGATGCGACATGGTCACGATTCATCAATTTCATGTGACACGATTTGTCACAATCTGGTCTTCCGTTCAGATACGATCATATACGTTCCGATAGGAATGTCCCGATTGAGTCCACGATTGGGATTCGATGTGACACGATCATAATAATCGGGGTCCCCAATTTGAGACGATATGGTACGTGTAGATATGTTCGGATACCTTCCGATACGATCATCACGAACCGATGCGCTCTGTTGCGATAGGATACGACTGTGGTCGCGATGTCTTTCACGATTAGGATTGAGGGTAATAACGATTTGATCTACGATTGGACCCCGATGGAGAAAGATACAGCCCGACTGACCATGGGCTTCATTGTTCTTGAATTTCTACAGAGTGAACACTACAACCCACAACGATGGTAGGAGTTGAGGATGATGACAACGTGATATTTGCAGTATTACTGTATGCTTGCATTATCGCCCGATAGGAAAAAGACGAGCAGCAGCCAGATCAGCCCCAACCCCAACCACAAAGAGCCAGGAAAGCTGCAGTTAGACAGTTATGGGTGCGACCATGGCTCACGTGGAGAGGAGACAACAGAATGGCCAGTTCTCCAGTCTCTCAGACACTCAATTGAGTCTGGAAGATCCAGTAGCGTTCCAATATACACAAGGTTAACACCACAGCTCTTTTTGCGTCTGGTACCCTTGGGTGGCATATCTCAAAGGCTCCAACAAGTACTAGCAAAAGCAAGTTGACAGTAAAGAATGTGCTCTCTTCAAGTGTAGATCGCTTAATGAGGCGCATTCAATCCAGATATATATATGGGCGCGAGAACTCGCATTTACTCGTATCTTATCGTATCAACTCGTATCTGCTCGTGACTCATTTGTGTCAGGTCGAGAGCAATGGTACCCGACAGAGCGTCACAGATCGTGACAAGTCGTGGTAGATTGTAGCGCATCTCAACAGAGCGTGGTGTTTGTCTTGTCCAAGGTTGATCCCGATCAGCCCGAATTGGAAGCACGATTTGATGCGACATGTCGCGCTTTGTTACGATCCAACACGATATGATGCAATGATCACGATTGACAATTAATCGTGTTAATCCCAGAGTGTTTGTTCCGTCCACAACTTTCCTACGATAGACACGATTTACACGACTGACCTCAATATCTGATGATATCTGATAGGATCATCACGATTACCCCATGATTAAGACCACGATTTCAATCGTGCCACGAATCGTGATAGTAGGAACCTAGCATCCACACATATACCTGTGTACAGAGGTCAGACGTAGGTTAATATTGTAAAGTTATCATATGTCTTTATAAAAGTGACTAGACCTATTAAGCTTATTAAGCTGTTAATATGAAACTGTTTCCGGATTTGTTTTTACATCAATGTGTTCATCACGGGAAGTCGATTCGCCAGTCAAATATTGTTCAGTGTAAATTACTAAGAGATTCGCCTGTCAAACAATTAACAGTGTAAATTACTGAGAGATCCGCTTGTCAAACAATTTACAGTGTAAATTACTAAGAGATTCGCCTGTCAAACAATTTACAGTGTCAAATACTAAGAAGTTTCTCCTGTCAAACAAATAACAGTGTAAACTATAACTTGACTATATGGTAACACACCGACGGACGGAGAGACTGAAATGGAGTAAATCAAGTAATTTGTTTATCATCAATCTAATCTCAAACAATTTGTTTATCAACCACTCATGCAATTTATTTGTCAACAACCTCAAACACCGTTAATCAACAATCTGAAATAATTTGTTTATCAACAATCATAAAATATTTTGTTTATTTACAATCTCAGCAATTTGTTTATAACCAATCGCTCAACAAACACCAGAATGTCCGGGGTATAGTAAATTTGGATACAAACCTTCAATGTTCACACTATTATCATAAGTAACCCTTATTTCAGGATCTGACATGTTTGTTCTAAAATGAAAATAAAATAAAAAATAAAAATAATAAATAAATAAAATAAATATTTGCAGAAAAATTTGCCAACCAATTGTTTATGATGCATCTGATTTAAGAACGTTTGAAAAAGAAAAAGAAAAAAAAACGATTTCAGCAAATGATATTTCAAAGTGACATTCCTCAGGTATATTATCTCTAGCTGTTTATCCAGTGCTGACCTATGGTGACCGTCTCCATGGTGTAGTGGTTAAAGCGTCCACGTTGGAAGCGGTTGACCATTATTATATCTCCTGTCTATTCAATGCAATTTGCTAGGGACAAACATAGACTTCGGGTTGTAAAGACTTTTATAAAATTGATTTTCTCTCTCTTTTTGGAAATGAAAATATTGTATTTATCAACGTCAAATACTGTTCGAAATATGGTTATGGTACGTTACTGAAAAATGATGTGACGTCAGTGTAATATGATTTCACATCACTCCAGATGCTTTAGTGGAGCGTGATTAACACACCAATAATCACATTTATTTCATAAGTAAGTTGTGTTATTTCGTTATTAAACATCCAAAAATGTTTTATTCCCTCTCCAATATTTCAATATTATATTTTGTATAAAATACATTGAACATTATTTTGCAGTATTGATGCCTGGCTTTGTATTATCTATTCGGGGCGTGGTCAGATTGACATAACTTTTGGTTTCGCGATATATCAATATTTCCACGCTCCTCGGAGTACAATGCAAAGCCACGTTTCAATACTGCAACAACACATTCCCTATGTATTTTAGGTCTTACCGTCTTTTCCTGAGGAACATGATAACCAATACAGCAGCTACAACAAACACAATCATAACAGCAGATCCTACTGCTCCACCGATGACGGCTACATTACCACTTGTCTGGGCGTCCTGAGTCCGTGCTAGAAAAAATAAACAACAGACAAATTATAAAACAACCGTTCTACTTCATTTACTTGTTAGTGTTTATCATGAAAATCAACCCAGTGATAACAAATCATTTAAAAAAAACAGCGCAGAAGCAGCTACGGTGTTATTGTGGCGATTGGTTTGGCAATCCTCAACATGCTAACTTGAAACAACAACAACAACAGCAAATTTTACATAGGAAGATTGGACAGTCTGTTGGATATAATGCAATACTGCAAATCAAATAACGTTCCCAAAGAAACCACCAATTAATCCTGATGCAGAGACACGGTCAACAATTCTCCCGTCAATGATATTCTAGAACCCGGATTGATAATAATTAAATCTAAAATATCCTTCTCAATTGCCTTTATTAGATTCAATCCGTATTCACAAACCCGACTAAAATGAAAATCGACCAAAATATGTGATCAATGACTCATGATTGGAGCACTTGGCCGGTTTCATCGGGGGTGCCCTAATCAAGGATAAATACAATCAAAAGCCTGTCTGCCCTAATCAAGTATATTTAAAATCAAAGCTGCCGGATTTCAAACGAGTGGAGTAACTTTGTGACCAGCAATCAGAGATTCACATAACTTATGTCAATGTTCATTCAACACTAAAGACTGACAAGATAGAACTATTTACATGTCTAGCATGTTGCTATACACAATATTAACCTTTATATGATGAAACCGTTTAAGCTTTAAGTGGATGGTGTAATTTAATAATATGTTCTCCCAATCAAAGAAAAACACAACATTTGAACTGCGCAGTATTTCATTGTATAAAGTAAACTTACTGTGTTCGTATCGAAGAGTGGACCGTGCGGGTGTTTTGTTTATTATCACGGACTATTTGGTTAACAATAACATGCACGAAACGTCGAGAATGGAGATCTAGGTCATTTTTCATATCTCGTATCTATCATGACTAATGATTAAGCAACCATTTGTCATCCCATAAGGAAACTTGTATCAACACTTTTGGACATTATTTCCTGTTGTTTAGATTTGTCTATCCTCAGCTTTATTTCATTCTGCAGCATATCCATTAATGATGATTATGTATTTCAAAAAGTTGATTCAATATGGCCAGGGACTACTTATATATAATGTAAAGCAGTATCAAGTGATCTCGGTGTTGAATGTAAAATTGATACATCCTGTAATTTCGGGTCTTAATGACACTCTGCATTTGGCATAACTGATGATCAGTTAATGTAACATTGGCATACAATTGGTAGGAAATTTGCGAAACTGTGCACATGCACAGGCTCAATGAACGAAGTTGCATTTTGAACCAAAAACTCAAAGATGCGGCTCAATGGTTGCATAGTATAGAAAATAAATTCGCTATTTCACACTAAAAACATCCATATTAATTGAATCATACTGTAAATAGGGTGAACTTAAATGCATTGGATAGACAGTCAATTATATATATATAACAGTCTTCGCCAAGGTCATCAGTCATCAATCCTGACATTGACTGACAAACAAGCCCCTGGACTGAGTCACTGACTAATTGTCATGCAATAATTTGTTGAACAAAGAAGGAAGCAGATGAAAAATTAGCTTTACATAAAAAAATATTTTTTGATATTAAATGGATGTGAATATTTTTGCCTACTTGACTTGTAAAATTAATTACATCAATTGTTATGTAGATGTCTTATTACCAAAACATAACCCTTTTCCACCTGCCATTCTAATGCATCTTCAAGATTTGAATGTTGAAAACATTGTGACAAATAAAGAAATTGCCCACTGATAGCAATATCTCATTTTGCTACAAAGTTTTCAGCACAATTCAATAATGGGAATACTTTCCTTTACAGAGATTTTACATATGTCTGTCTATATGTTCTTAACTTGTCTGCGCCAGATGTGTTTAATGTTGGAAAGGGTTATCTAGAATCCTGTGGTTTATTGACTGTTGATAACAACTTAACTGTCTGAAATCATATTATAATAAAGCTGTCGGCTTGATAGTTTTGTCGAGCCTGCTTGCGGTGAGCTCGACATAGCTGTCACAGTGGCGGTTCGGTGTGTGCGTGCTTCCATGGGTCCGTCAGTCTGGACCTTGTCCGGTCCGTATCTTAACCATGCATCATAAGATTTCCAAGAAATTTGGCTCAAACCTTACCGTGATGAGGCAGCGTGTCGCATACAATACTTAGGCCTGTACCTCAAATGGCAAGGTCACACTTATAGGTCAAATGTTAAAATGAGTAATATTTGATAGGACTGTGACTTCTCTGGCCAGCGTTTCAACTTTGCATCATAGGATTCATCAGTTACTGGGCCCTTGTCAAAATGAGTACTATCTGGTGGGACTGTACCTTGTCCAGGCCACATCTTAACCATGCAGCATAGGGTCCCAAGTTACCGGGCACACATGTTCACCAAGATAAGGGGTGAAGTGTTGTGCACAAGACTAGGCATGTACCTCCAAGGTCAAAGTCACACGTAGAGGTCAAAGGTCAAAATGAAAAAAATATGCATCATAGGATTTCCAAGTTACTGGACACACATATTCACCATGATCAGGTGATGATGACAGAAGTGAAAACAATTTTGCAAAAATGGAGATTGTTCTCTATTCACCTTTTTCCACCTGTAGAGGCGTTTCGACACATAAATAACTAGGCCCTGATTTAACTGATATCAGGTCAACTCTTCGCCAGTCTGTGTTGCAATTGCATGAAAGAGCACTATGTCTGTGACACAGCCTTTGGAGCGTTTTCGACCAGTTGCCTGCGGGCATCTAGTTTGGGAAATATATATAATATCTAGAAAACTGCAACAATATATTTATGTTGTCAAAAGTTGTCTTTTTCAGAAAAAGGGCTGAAATGTTGATGTGTTCATGTAATTCAATTGTAATTTTATTTTAGTGTAAAAATAAAGTTCTGACAGTAACCATTTTATAAGACTATAATTGAACGTAAAGTTCTCACATAAATTTATGTTACATTGTAGAATTGAAAGTCTTATAAACGTATATGTATTATTTATTATTTAGTAGACAAGTATCACAGTTTTGATTCACAAGTGTTTTTCTGTCAAAGTTATAGTTTGATTCCATATTAAGCATTGATATAGAATGAAACAACCCCGATGAAGTCGAAGTTAGACTTCATCGTTAACCCTTGGTCCTTTTCCATTAAAGATATTCCTTTTCCACTAACAACAAATATATAGTACTTTTTGTAAACATCTAATTAAAAAGTGGGAAAAACTAAGTATATATTTGAAAAGAGTTAAAAAACAATTGTAGTGAAAGAAGAAATTGCTCATGAACAGCAATATCTCATTTCACCACATTTGTTCTCTGATGCAAACACCTCAAAACGTGTTCAAGTGGGCTTAATATTATTTGTATTCAATAAGTCAATTAAATTTGTTCTACAGAGCAATATTGTCAGTTATGACTGCTAAAATATTGAATTCTTCGAAAAGCGTCTTTTAATAATTGCCAACTGTTGCATTGATGTTAATATGAAAACATTTGAACAGTGTCAACACTTCAGGAGTTTGTTGACACGCTTTGCTTGTAAGAATCACTATCATTCATTTCATATAAGTTATTTTTGGACCCCTTTGCTACTATGACAGCACTTAGGTGATATAATTGGGATGATCGTGGCCCTGTTGATTTTAATATCTGCATGGGGATACATGTACTTGATACATGTACTTTTATTCTGACACATTTTGTATTTAAATGATTAAACCATTATGAAAATTTAGTTGCATCTCTCTATTGATATTTTACATTGTGTTCAATTGTGAGTTTACAATTTGAGGTCACCTGAGAATTGATATGTATAAGTCACATTGTTTAACTTATAAACCTGTACCTTCGAATGTGATTACAATGAGATGACTCACTAATGCACATACGTATGTGTATCACTGATTCACATCAATACGCTCTAGAGTGAATGAGCAATCAACAAAGTGTAGCGCAATTGAGTTAGAGATCAATAATTATCATACATGCCTATAGTTGTATTAATGAACATTTTGTCAAATAAATAAATTGTTCTTTATGATCAATTTGTGTTTGTTTTTCTCACAATGTCTTTTTACACAAGTTTGGCCAAGTTTGACCTGTAACGCTGATCTCTATAACTGCTAATACCTTCAACATGCAGCTTTTTGAGAGTCAACAATAATTTTCTTCAATTTTGCAATCTAGTTTTTAATAGGTTTAGTTTTGCTGTCTTACACCATTTTTAAACGATATTTCAGTTATATCAAAGCGACAGTTCACTTATTCATTATCCCTGAGTAAGCACTAGTTACTGAAACTTGCCTTGTCCAAGGGCACTCTATCATGGCGGTCATGATTGAAGATCAAACCCAAGACACGCAGTTTAAAATCCACAACCAAAAACCACTCCGCCACATAATTGGAAGGACATAACCTATTTCGAACATATAGCCCAGATGTCATAAAGACAACTATTTTGACAATGGGTTTCAACATGCTTAATTCGAGAATAAGGTCTCTAAAGTGATCAAACTATTTTATTCAAATGTGGCCTAGAGACCTAGTGATTAACACATGATAACACACTAAATTAAGCTTACATATAACCAAGACAAACATTCTAATAAAGTTTCATCGATCTTGAGCTAAAACGGTGGTCTATCGAGTGACAACTAGATTTTTCTTAAATTTAGTATGGCCTTATTTTGAACACATGACCCTTATTAGAACACCATGCAAACATTCTGGCAAACTTACATTATTCTACAGTCAAAAGATTCAGCTTTTAGAGTGTTCACTCTTGAATTTTCTCAAACCTACCCGCACCAGAATGCACTATTATTGAAAATCGCAAGGCCTTCACTGAGAAACTGCTTGAAACTTTGCGGGATTTTCTACACAATCGCCACTACAGTGCCTTTGGTGCTTTGATTCTAAAGAAACATCCGTTTCATGAAATGGTACATAGTTAAACGATATAGTTGAATTCAACCATAATATGTTCGAGTTATCACAAGTTCACTGTATGTGTACTTTTGTATAATGACCTTTAAATGATGACCTTTCTGTTACCCTTAGTGTTTATTCAAAAAAGCAAAAAAGTGCCTTTATCAATGAAAAATCGTTGAAACCATATATAAACGTTGTCTATGATGTTGTTCCGTGGTTAAATGGAACAGTTTGTTACCATTATATACCTGGCGTATTTTCTGTCAAAGCATGGTGTTCAAAACTCTTAATTAGGAAATGAAAAGCATTTGGTAACTAACACAGAAAACGCCGTGATATAACTGAAATAATGTGGAAAATACCATTCAAACGAACAAAGCTGGTCCATAAATAGGAAATAACTTATCAAATACTCATCCTTGGGTAGGTTGTACCTATTACTTAGAAGTATAAGCAAAAACCATATACACAAGCAAAACAAATTGTCGAAAACTATTATAAATCTTACCGTCTGTACATTTTGATCCAGTCCAATCATAAACACATCCAGAATTGCAATCACCATTATGTATACTGCATTGACGGAGGCCATCTTTTGCGAAACAGTTTGTACTGCATTCACTTTCACATGACGTACCGTAATGGTTGAGTGAACAAGAGGTGCATGTCGATGTATTGTATCGTTCACACGAATCACACGTTTTAGCACACGCATCATTGCACATCCAGCCTGACCAGCCGTTTTTACATCCAGCTGCGCACCCTCCTTCGTTGTTAAAACAATTATCATATAGACAATTGGTATTACATTGAATACATTGCCCATTGTTAAGATGATAAGCATCTGTGCAGTTTTGGCAGGAGGAACCAGTACGTCCTGCTATACATGACGTACAATCAGACTTACTGTTACATGTCACACATTCGGTTTCACATCGTCGGCAAATACCAAATCCTGCATAATAATAATATCCATCTGCACAACCATAAGTACAGACGTTGTTGGCACATGACCCATTGTGACATGTAACACAGTCATGTATACAGCTATGTCCATAGTATCCTGGCTTACATACATCACAATCATTTCCACTGGAACAACTGACACAGTTTGGTTGACATACGTAACACCTGTCGCCCGCAAAATAACATCCGACTTTATTACATGACGTACATGTAAAACCATTCCATGTACACTGGCATATATGGCCTGAAAAACGAAATTATTATCACATGTTGCGTTGTTCTTTCAATATTGTCTTAGATTGAAAACCTCAGACTAGCAAATATATGATAACATTAATCCAGTTTTGAAACCTATTTTATCAAATAATGTGTATTGTATCGTATTTTTATAAGGAGAAACATTTGCTTATCCTCAGTATTACAGTTTTCTCTAAATCGTGTTCACGAGATAATTTAGTAATTGGCTTTAGTGACTTTGACTTTTGACCTGTGACCATGAAAACCAGAAGTGCACATCTTCTCATAATGGCGAATATGTTATCAAGTATTATTAATTATTACTCGCAGTTTTACGGTGTTCTTAATGTCCTGCTTTCCGACATCATTTGATAATCAACCCAAATGACCTTGTCATCTGACCCCTGACTCCAACATTAATTAAGACTCATCTTCTCGTAATGTGGAACATGTAACCACAGTATGATTATTCTCAGTGATACGGATTTCTCTATATCGTACGCACAACATGGACACACATAGACGCAGGACAGCTTAGTCCCCCCCCCCCTCACACACAAACACATACGTGGGATAATGACTACGGTTACCTTTGATAACTGGGAACACACAAAGCAATCCACAAATGATTATCTTTAAAGTCAGGCAGATCTTCATTTTTGAAGTATTTTACCCAAAGTGTCTTAACTGAAAAGATAATATGACATTTTATCATCTTCATTGACGCTGTCATAACTACTTTCATTATAATCATACCATGATGATGACAATAATGGCGATCATCATCTGGATAACACTGGACTCGTGATAACTCGATAACATGAGATTATTCGAAAATATCGTTTAACTCGAAACAATAACTGGAACACAATCTTCTGTTGAAAACAGTGTTTTAGCAGTTCTTAGACGAGCAATTAGAACTGCTACTGCGCCATTGTCTTGATTTAATTGTATCACCGTCTTCATTTACAAAATCAACTTCTTTTTAAACAAATTATAATGAATTACGAAACTGTAAATACATTCATTTGAACAAATATCGATGGATTCCTCAACACGTCGATTGTTCGAAGTAATTTGTGGTTCCATAACAACTACTACTACTACTACTACTACTACTACTACTACTACTACTACTACTACTACTACTACTACTACTACTACTACTACTATTACTACTACTACTACTACTATTACGATTATCATTCCTTCTAATACTACTACTACTACTACTACTTCTACCACTAATATAACTACTACTACTACCAATACTACTACTACTAATACTACTACTATTATTACTATTATCATTACTACTACTACTACTACTACTATTACTACTACTTCTACTACTACTTCTACTACTATTACTACTACTACTACTACTACTACTACTACTTATACTATTATTATTTATATTTATATTACTACTTATATTACTACTACTGGTAGTCCTACTACTACTGCTACTACTAATACGGCTACTACTACTACTATTACTACTACTACTACTACTACTACTACTACTACTACTACTACTACTACTACTACTACTACTAGTTATACTACTACTCCTACTCCTCCTCCTACTATTACTACTACTACTACTACTACTACTTCTACAACTATTCCTATTTATTATAAACTATGATATATGATTACTATAATAAAACAAAAATGCTGCATCCATATGAATTAATATTTAATAAAATCTTGACCTTACATGGTTTGACAACTAGAATATCCCTTTCACTAGTTGTTTAAAATCCTGTTCATGTATACATTATTTGTGGTTTTCAATTCACTTGAACAGTGTTGTATAATTATTTTCTCCATTCGAAGTTAGATGTCGAACTTGGAGCCTGGGATGCCGCAATTCTACATCAATCCATTGTTTGTTTTTTAATAGGTCAAAAGTCACGTGTTAAAGAAAGTATTGTTCAATGCATCACAATGAGTGACGTTCGATTTCGTGTGAATCTTTTTATTCCTTAATCGTATACTTCATATGTTATTTAAAAGTTGTCTGCTTTCAAAATACTGTGGAGAGCGAAAAAATTCGAACATGTCGAAGAATTAGTGGAAAACTTTGTGGGCAAAGGAGAATTTTTCCTTTGATCATAATTTATATAAATTCTTCCGTTACAAAGTGTAAGCCTGATATGCTATTTTGCAATTCGATTGCTTTTACAATATTTAAACAAAAACAACATTGACATATCGAGGCATAAGTGGAAACTTTTTTGGGCAAAGGAGACATTTTTCCTTATTTCATTATGTTATATAAATTCGTCCGTTGTAGTAAAAATGCGTAATCCTGATATGCTATGTCGCAATTCGACTGCTTTTAAAATGATTAAACAAAACCAACATTGACATGTCGAAGCATGAGTGGAAGAATTGTTGCCAAAGGATACATTTTTCCTTATTTCATTGTGTTCTATAAATTCGTCCGTTGTAGTAAAAATGTGTAAGCCTGATATGCTATTTTGCAATTGGACTGCTTTTAAAAATACTTAAACAAAAACATTTTTATATAGAAGTATGAGTTGAAAATATTGGGGGCAAAGGAGATATTGCTTATTTTGGAGCAATTTCTAATTGTTATAACAATTCATCGGCTGCGAAGTACTCATTGGTGTAAGCCTGATATGCTTTATTATAAGTCGTCTGCTTTCAAAATGCTTAAATTCGTCGGCAACAAAGTTGTAAAAAACAATGTTGTATCAAAATGTACCTAACACAAATATTTAGGCGGTTTTCAGTCGATCGACCAATCAAACACAGCTGTTATACCTATCCCACCTATAGAAGCTTTCTGACGACTCAGCAGCAGACGACTTTTGAAAGCAGTGTGACAAAAGAATAAATTGTTCATAATCTTTTAAACTCTATTCAATGCTGTTAATGTTTCATTTATAGAGGTTTACACTCTTTTTAACCAGATATTTTTTGCAAACGTCTGCTGCAGAACTGTAGTATGTACGAACGTGTTTAACTGGCTAGCACACACCTGAGTTGTAGGTATGTTAGATACAGTTTAATATTGTACTACTTGCAGACGCGTTTTGACGCCTCTGCAGCAGATGCCTTTTGAAAACATTGTGGCAATGAGCAATTATACGCTTTGCCACAATAATTTCAACTCTATTCAATAGTTAAACGGAAGATATACCCCTCGTGCCAACGGTTCCGGATTCGAATCACGTGATGAGCGGGATCCGCGTTTAGGATTGTTCCACACAAACGGTGCGAGAACTGGTTAAGTTTTCAGGAAGCAGACATCAAGTAAATAAGTTTACACGGAAGTTACACTGTATGTTTAACCTTAACCTAATACAGACGTTGACTTTAGAAACAAACGAGCAGTATCTCCTTTTCACATTATTCTTTCAAAATTACAGATATACATCTAGTTCTCTAAATTGAACAAAACGCCTCGTTCATGCACTGGATAACATTACGACTGTTGCACTGGTGTCAGGATAAGCTTACCAGCAGTACTGGTAAGGACACTGTGCAGTTACCATCAAATATGGCCCCTCTTCAGAATGAAATGAAATTTGTACAGTGTGTTTGCTCATATGCCCCCTTCCTTTAAAAATCGACATAAATTAAATCCGTATCAAGTTCATTGTTGAACACCATTCATTCTTCAAAAACTAGGAAATTAAGAAAGAATATATGAGAGTCTTCCTTGCAATATCTTTATTTATTGTATCAACAATAAATATAATCTTTAAACGTTTCTTCAAATACATTTATAAATTATAATACCTGACAAAAAAAGAAACAATAAACACAAGTTGATATGGAAACTGGCCATAGTTACAACATATGAAAGATGAATCATGAAGCAATTTTCTAGTAAAACACAGACTTTCTTTATTAAAATGGATTATTGTAAATGATAATCTGTATATAAGAAAATACTATATTTATATGTATGCTTTTATTTCCATTCACAGTGGATGCTGAACTACAACTGCTGCACTGGAAACAAAACTATCTTATATATAAATGTTATTTTAACCTCATAGTCTTATACAGTTTTATTGCAATACAATTGTAAAACATGAATGAATATTATTATTTCATTAACATATTTGTGATATATATATATATATATTTATAAGGTATTGATCTATGCTTTTGTTTAGTAGACTTGTAATGTATAAGTCGTAGTCATCATGGTGTAATGAAAAGTGTGTGTTTGTGCATTCATTTGAAATTGTTGAAGCTGTATCTCCTTAATGCACCTTTGGATGGTCAAATAACTTGCCATGTTTGTTAAACTTGATATGATGATGTGTCTTATTCAAAACCTAAGGTTGTAGCTCAGAGGTCAGGGTCAAACATTGAGGTCAAGTGTCAACAATTGATGAAAACAGCTTTTCAATGCTATAACTTCTACGTTCATTTAAAGATTATCAAACAATTTGGATTTGCTGTTCAATTGAACAAAATGGTGTGTTGTGTGCATGACCTAGCATAGTAATTTACTTGTCAAGGTCATATTTCCAGGTTAAAGGTCAAATTGCAGTTGAAATATAATTGTTCAATGCTATAACATTCAAACATATATAACAGTCATAAATGAACTTACAAGTAGGCAATCCATTATAAAATGGATCGAGTCTGGGGTGTGACCTGCGAAATTGATGAATCAGTTCATGTGTATCACATAAAACACCAATGACTGCAGCTGAAAGGTCAAAGTAATTGCAATTATTTAATCTCAAAGCAAACATCAAGAGTGCCAAAATGGCCCTAAATATATCACCTAAGTGAAAGTATAGTAGCAAATGTTACTGCTAATACAACTAAAAGCATTATTAAGAGTGGGTAAGAACTGCAAATGAAACAGCTTATCAGTAAAAGACACTCATAATAATGCATAATCCTTTCAAACAATTTGAAAAAAGACCACCCCAGAAACACTCCTGTGAAGTTTGGTTGATATCAGTCCATTGGTTAGGAGGAGATGTCGTTTGAATCTAAAGTTCATTTGATCCCTTTTCTGGTGCCACTTGGTAGTTATCTTTTTCAATCAAACAACATGGCTTGAACAAATCATGAACACTGTCACTAAAGGAGCATTTCTGCTTAACCACCTTGAAACCAGACAAGACCTATTATAAGACGTCAACTAAACTATTTAAACAAATGCAATGGACTCGTTATAGCTCGGACATGTGTTAATTCACATATATCCTTTATATAAAACCCTTTCCTTGAGAACGTATCTACCTTATGGAAACATCGCAGTAATAATTGCTCAAATTTCTATCACTGGTTGGCTTTTCCTAATAAACATAAAATATGAATAAATCATGAAGCTGACTAAACATCAATTTTATCTAATATGATTCAAATGATCAATCGAACTTGTCGATAACTCGAAGTGATGTATCTGTATCATTCAACTTCTATTCATCAATTAGGCACTGTAGTTAACGTGGTTTTCTTTAAACCAAAATAAAACATCTATTTATAATATGCATTCAGTAAAATTTAAATAACTCGAACAAGCTAATAACTCGAACAAGCTAATAACTCGAACATGTCGATGACTCGAACAAGTAGATAACTCAAACACGTCGATAACTCGAACACGCTGATAACTCGAACATGTCGATAACTCGAACACGCTAATAACTCGAACATGTCGATGACTCGAACAAGTAGATAACTCAAACACGTCGATAACTACTTCCAGATCATCATCATATGGGTTTGTTTACCCTCGCCTAAAGCTATTTGGCGAGCTGCCATTGTTTTCTACTTTCAAAATTTGTATGGGGACTATTATTTCATGATTTCAATATTTTACATATTAATTTCATCTGTTTTGATTATTACTTTCCAATTGCTTAACATTTCTTCCGTATTCTGTTTTAATAATTGTACATAGAACTATTGTTTTAAAAGTCATTGTTTCGTTAGAATAAATATACAAATACATGTATCACTTGTTTGCTTAAAAGTAAATATATTTATATCGTTCTATGTGTAAAATCAATGGTGTAAAAATCGTTTGATAGGGGGCCTCTGATTGGCTCAATTTGAATTTCTTTTTTCAGTCAAGCTCGCCTCTCTCCTCTTAATCAAGCTTGATTGAAAGGCAAGAGCAGAGCCCGACCTAGTGTTTTGATAAGCCAATTCTCCGATACTTTTTTATGAGTTTTGATGAATCAGGTCGTCAGGGCGTAAGCCGAACAATTACAAAAGTGTAGCCTAGGAAGTTGGGGAAAGTGAACTTTTGTCTTAGCTTTGATGAATCGGGTCGTCAGGGTCGTAAACCAAGCTCTTAAAAAAGCGTAGCCTAGGAAGTTGTTGAAAAGTTATTTAATACAAATTAAATGTGTATAAAGTTTTATAATAACGATAGAAGACGTACCTATTTATAATCTTGTTGTTTCTTAAATCAGTTTACAATTTATTGATTCATGAAGATTGTTTTTTGTTGCTCCCTTTGCGAATACGTAACCCCGTGGTACAACATCGAAACGTATTTAATACTGACACAGCGCTTCCGCGCGGCATCAATAACTTTGTCTTTAGTTTTAAATAACTTTCATAAGCTAATTCATCCGACGTTTTCTATTTGAACGCTTCTATCAGATGAAAAAGTGAACCAAATGCATTGATTCCGATCATTCGAACACGCCGATATCTCGGAGTTATGTCTGTGTCCATGTCGAACTCGAGTTACCGAGAGTCAACTGTATTTTACCTTTAAACTGTTCAGCTTGACGACAATTCCAGTGTCTCCTTTTTCCACAATAATTTTACTTTTAAATTTCCAACATTTTCACAGCTAATTCATCTGATGTGTTCATTACAGGAAGCAGTAACCCAGATACATTCTTTCCGTATCAAAGAAGTCAAGCAGACGAGGACATTTATAAAGATATATTACACATCAGTGAAGCGATCTAGAGAATACTGAGCCACACAACTTTAACTTTACCCTCATAAATCAAAAACCGTTCAACATGTTCATGATGAACAATGTTGCCGCATGTGTTCGATAGTCGCGTGCTACAGAGGCGTCAACAAGCGTCTATATAGTCAAACCTGTGCAAACGACCAACTTTGATAAGCATTTGCCTGTCTACAGCAATCACACTTTTATTTTCCCAACTACTTATTTTCTGCGTAAATGACCCTGCAATTACAGACCACCTGTGAACAAAGACCATAATGTTACCTTCCCATGGGTGGTCGTTATACACAGGTTCCACTATATGTATGATAGGGATTCTCTTGCATGCAATGTGTATTTGAGTCAGACGTCTTGAATGACGAGATCAATTTTGAAAACATTGTGTCCTTTCAATATTGATAACCATTTATTTATATAGATTTATTGACTTTTTCTTTTGCTTAGATGATATCAAAGTCATCTGCTGTGGACCTGTTATATGTTAGAAAGGATTGAGATATGATTGACAATGAGATCCATATGCATCATCGTTTTGGTATGTAATTAGAGCAACTTGAGGGACTACACTTCTTGGTTTTTATTAATCAGAACCAAAACGGTTGCATAATGGCACAAATTGGAGTGCTGGTGGAACTATATGTATGTATGTATAGTTTTTTTGGAACGGAATTTAAATGTTATATTTTGTAATCAAAACAGTTTTTATTAGGTATATTTTGTTAAATATAATGTTGAAACCATGAATCATATTTCTCGGCAAATAATACTTTTTAGAGTCCCTATTCAGAGCTAAAGATACGGGGGTTTTGCAAGTTCAAAATTTATTATTTGACCCTATAAAACTATGTTGTTGGTACTCGAAATAGTCGTTTCATTGAGACAATTCTTTTGAGTAACCACATCATAGGGTTTGGTTGGAAAATAAGAGAGATATTTTTGGAAAAAGGACTGTACACCTCTCCTTTTTTGGACGTTTGAAAATATCTGATGTAAAAAATGTTACATCTCAGAACTTGGACGAAAATATTTAAAATAGAATTTAAAGACATTGTTGAAATTTGATAAATTGCATAATATTTTCAACTTAATCTAATAATTTCTCTTTTAATTTATTGATACTTGTCATTTTATTTCCTAGATATTTTCAAAGTTGTCTGCTGCATATTTGTTGTATGCAAGCAAAGGTAAGTCAAAACGTTTTAATCTGTCTTTGACACTATGTAAATAATATACAGCGGACGTCTTTTAAAAACAATTGTGAAAAAGGAGAAATTGATGGTGAAATGAAATTCCACATTTTTTCAACAATGTATTCAAACCTACTGTCTAAATTATACAAGTTATTAAACATTTTTACTCATATTGGTTTTCAAATCTGAAAAATCGTACAAAATATTATGTCATTTAAACTGTTAAAAGTTGTTGTTGTTTGTTGTTGTTATATCTCTACACTATTGACCTGTTTGTAAAGATGCATATTAATTCTGTCAACATGATCTTTTTTTTATCTGATTTGTGGAACTGAGGCCTGGTAACTCGGTCGAACTCGATAGAGACGCAGGCTGTTAATCCTGGGATTGTGGGTTTGAACCCCAAGCTCGGCTTGACAAAACAATGCGACAAGAATCAGTCGTCTTTCAAGGGCTAACATCTATGTGGAAATGCAGATGTGTTTTATGTGGCAAAGGGTTAATAAATGCTTTAATTGGAGTGTACCAGACATATCCGTTAAATCAGTAATAATGAATACATATATAATTTTAAGCCCATTACTTCACATGACTTTTCAAATGTTGTCTGCTTTACAATCATCAGACGAACAGTTTCAAGAATTTAGAAAAAAGTGAAAGATTTATATTGATATATTGTTTTCAAAAGTCATGTTCAATGGTGTCAAATATTGTCTGTGTAAAGTAATGTGGTAACATAGAAAATAAACCCAAGGTTATGGGAAATGAAACATAGTTCATCATTATGCCAAATATGTCATAGCAATTTAGTTCAGTTTAGTTTAGTTTAAACTAATTTATTTTACATTTATTGCGAAACAAGCTTTCAGCTTATATTAATCTTGTTTGATGTCTGCTTCCTGTAGACTTAACCAGTACTCGCGCCGTTTGTGTGGTAAATCCCAAAGTCAGAACCCGCTCATTACGGGAATCGAACCTGTGACCTTTGGTATGAGAGGCCGACGCTCTACCTCCACACCTCTGTTTTCATAGCAGTTTGACTGATGCGCCAGGGTATGTGATACTGAAAGCACTGTTAATTTACCCAAGATACATTGCAATATAACTGAAATATTGCTGAAGATGGCGTAAAAAGATATTTATTTAATCAAAATACGACTGACTATACATATACATGTGTTTGAAACATAAGCAAAGAGTAAAGTATACTCATTTAAAAGTTCTAGTATTACACTGTATTAACCTAATGTGTATTATAATTGTTAGGTAAACATTTCTGAATTAAATTTTAACATTTTCCACATAAAACAAATCTGAAGCAGATCACTTTGAAAACATTTGAAGAAAAATGTTACAAATCACTGCAAGTGAAAGTATAGTTATTGGAATTGCTCTTCATGAGCAAGAAATTTCTCCTTTTGCCACAATGTTTCAAAACTTTTTCAAACCAGAACTTCACACACATCAATCATTCCAAGCAACATACTACTTTTCCACATAGATGTTAGCCCTTGAAAGACGACTGATTCTTGTCGCATTGTTTTTGTCAAGCCGAGCTTGGGGTTCAAACCCACAATCCCAGGATTAACAGCCTGCGTCTCTATCGAGTTCGACCGAGTTACCAGGCCTCAGTTCCACAAATCAAATAAAAAAAGATCATGTTGACAGAATTAATATGCATCTTTACAAACAGGTCAATAGTGTAGAGATATAACAACAACAAACAACAACAACTTTTAACAGTTTAAATGACATAATATTTTATACGATTTTTCAGATTTGAAAACCAATATGAGTAAAAATGTTTAATAACTTGTATAATTTAGACAGTAGGTTTGAATACATTGTTGAAAAAATGTGGAATTTCATTTCACCATCAATTTCTCCTTTTTCACAATTGTTTTTAAAAGACGTCCGCTGTATATTATTTACATAGTGTCAAAGACAGATTAAAACGTTTTGACTTACCCTTGCCTGCATACAACAAATATGCAGCAGACAATTTTGAAAATATCTAGGAAATAAAATGACAAGTATCAATAAATTAAAAGAGAAATTATTAGATTAAGTTGAAAATATTATGCAATTTATCAAATTTCAACAATGTCTTTAAATTCTATTTTAAATATTTTCGTCCAAGTTCTGAGATGTAACATTTTTTACATCAGATATTTTCAAACGTCCAAAAAAGGAGAGGTGTACAGTCCTTTTTCCAAAAATATCTCTCTTATTTTCCAACCAAACCCTATGATGTGGTTACTCAAAAGAATTGTCTCAATGAAACGACTATTTTGAGTACCAACAACATAGTTTTATAGGGTCAAATAATAAATTTTGAACTTGCAAAACCCCCGTATCTTTAGCTCTGAATAGGGACTCTAAAAAGTATTATTTGCCGAGAAATATGATTCATGGTTTCAACATTATATTTAACAAAATATACCTAATAAAAACTGTTTTGATTACAAAATATAACATTTAAATTCCGTTCCAAAAAAACTATACATACATACATATAGTTCCACCAGCACTCCAATTTGTGCCATTATGCAACCGTTTTGGTTCTGATTAATAAAAACCAAGAAGTGTAGTCCCTCAAGTTGCTCTAATTACATACCAAAACGATGATGCATATGGATCTCATTGTCAATCATATCTCAATCCTTTCTAACATATAACAGGTCCACAGCAGATGACTTTGATATCATCTAAGCAAAAGAAAAAGTCAATAAATCTATATAAATAAATGGTTATCAATATTGAAAGGACACAATGTTTTCAAAATTGATCTCGTCATTCAAGACGTCTGACTCAAATACACATTGCATGCAAGAGAATCCCTATCATACATATAGTGGAACCTGTGTATAACGACCACCCATGGGAAGGTAACATTATGGTCTTTGTTCACAGGTGGTCTGTAATTGCAGGGTCATTTACGCAGAAAATAAGTAGTTGGGAAAATAAAAGTGTGATTGCTGTAGACAGGCAAATGCTTATCAAAGTTGGTCGTTTGCACAAGTTTGACTATATAGACGCTTGTTGACGCCTCTGTAGCACGCGACTATCGAACACATGCGGCAACATTGTTCATCATGAACATGTTGAACGGTTTTTGATTTATGAGGGTAAAGTTAAAGTTGTGTGGCTCAGTATTCTCTAGATCGCTTCACTGATGTGTAATATATCTTTATAAATGTCCTCGTCTGCTTGACTTCTTTGATACGGAAAGAATGTATCTGGGTTACTGCTTCCTGTAATGAACACATCAGATGAATTAGCTGTGAAAATGTTGGAAATTTAAAAGTGAAATTATTGTGGAAAAAGGAGACACTGGAATTGTCGTCAAGCTGAACAGTTTAAAGGTAAAATACAGTTGACTCTCGGTAACTCGAGTTCGACATGGACACAGACATAACTCCGAGATATCGGCGTGTTCGAATGATCGGAATCAATGCATTTGGTTCACTTTTTCATCTGATAGAAGCGTTCAAATTGAAAACGTCGGATGAGTTAGCTTATGAAATTTAAAGAATTTCAAGTTATTTAAAACTAAAGACAAAGTTATTGATGCCGCGCGGAAGCGCTGTGTCAGTATTAAATACGTTTCGATGTTGTACCACGGGGTTAAGTATTCGCAAAGGGAGCAACAAAAAACAATCTTCATGAATCAATAAATTGTAAACTGATTTAAGAAACAACAAGATTATAAATAGGTACGTCTTCTATCGTTATTATAAAACTTTATACACATTTAATTTGTATTAAATAACTTTTCAACAACTTCCTAGGCTACGCTTTTTTAAGAGCTTGGTTTACGACCCTGACGACCCGATTCATCAAAGCTAAGAAAAAAGTTCACTTTCCCCAACTTCCTAGGCTACACTTTTGTAATTGTTCGGCTTACGCCCTGACAACCTGATTCATCAAAACTCATAAAAAAGTATCGGAGAATTGGCATATCAAAACACTAGGTCGGGCTCTGCTCTTGCCTTTCAATAAAGCTTGATTAAGAGGGGAGAGGCGAGCTTGACTGAAAAAAGAAATTCAAATTGAGCCAATCAGAGGCCCCCTATCAAACGATTTTTACACCATTGATTTTACACATAGAACGATATAAATATATTTACTTTTAAGCAAACAAGTGATACATGTATTTGTATATTTATTCTAACGAAACAATGACTTTTAAAACAATAGTTCTATGTACAATTATTAAAACAGAATACGGAAGAAATGTTAAGCAATTGGAAAGTAATAATCGAAACAGATGAAATTAATATGTAAAATATTGAAATCATGAAATAATAGTCCCCATACAAATTTTGAAAGTAGAAAACAATGGCAGCTCGCCAAATAGCTTTAGGCGAGGGTAAACAAACCCATATGATGATGATCTGGAAGTAGTTATCGACGTGTTTGAGTTATCTACTTGTTCGAGTCATCGACATGTTCGAGTTATTAGCGTGTTCGAGTTATCGACATGTTCGAGTTATCAGCGTGTTCGAGTTATCGACGTGTTTGAGTTATCTACTTGTTCGAGTCATCGACATGTTCGAGTTATTAGCTTGTTCGAGTTATTTAAATTTTACTGAATGCATATTATAAATAGATGTTTTATTTTGGTTTAAAGAAAACCACGTTAACTACAGTGCCTAATTGATGAATAGAAGTTGAATGATACAGATACATCACTTCGAGTTATCGACAAGTTCGATTGATCATTTGAATCATATTAGATAAAATTGATGTTTAGTCAGCTTCATGATTTATTCATATTTTATGTTTATTAGGAAAAGCCAACCAGTGATAGAAATTTGAGCAATCATTACTGCGATGTTTCCATAAGGTAGATACGTTCTCAAGGAAAGGGTTTGATATAAAGGATATATGTGAATTAACACATGTCCGAGCTATAACGAGTCCATTGCATTTGTTTAAATAGTTTAGTTGACGTCTTATAATAGGTATTGTCTGGTTTCAAGGTGGTTAAGCAGAAATGCTCCTTTAGTGACAGTGTTCATGATTTGTTCAAGCCATGTTGTTTGATTGAAAAAGATAACTACCAAGTGGCACCAGAAAAGGGATCAAATGAACTTTAGATTCAAACGACATCTCCTCCTAACCAATGGACTGATATCAACCAAACTTCACAGGAGTGTTTCTGGGGTGGTCCTTTTTCAAATTGTTTGAAAGGATTATGCATTATTATGAGTGTCCTTTACTGATAAGCTGTTTCATTTGCAGTTCTTACCCACTCTTAATAATGCTTTTAGTTGTATTAGCAGTAACATTTGCTACTATACTTTCACTTAGGTGATAGATTTAGGGCCATTTTGGCACTCTTGATTTTTGCTTTGAGATTAAATAATTGCAATTACTTTGACCTTTCAGCTGCAGTCATTGGTGTTTTATGTGATACACATGAACTGATTCATCAATTTCGCAGGTCACACCCCAGACTCGATCCATTTTATAATTGATTGCCTACTTGTAAGTTCATTTATGACTGTTATATATGTTTGAATGTTATAGCATTGAACAATTATATTTCAACTGCAATTTGACCTTTAACCTGGAAATATGACCTTGACAAGTAAATTACTATGCTAGGTCATGCACACAACACACCATTTTGTTCAATTGAACAGCAAATCCAAATTGTTTGATAATCTTTAAATGAACGTAGAAGTTATAGCATTGAAAAGCTGTTTTCATCAATTGTTGACCCTTGACCTCAATGTTTGACCCTGACCTCTGAGCTACAACCTTAGGTTTTGAATAAGACACATCATCATATCAAGTTTAACAAACATGGCAAGTTATTTGACCATCCAAAGGTGCATTAAGGAGATACAGCTTCAATAATTTCATATGAATGCACAAACACACACTTTTCATTACACCATGATGACTACGACTTATACATTACAAGTCTACTAAACAAAAGCATAGATCAATACCTTATAAATATATATATATATATCACAAATATGTTAATGAAATAATAATATTCATTCATGTTTTACAATTGTATTGCAATAAAACTGTATAAGACTATGAGGTTAAAATAACATTTATATATAAGATAGTTTTGTTTCCAGTGCAGCAGTTGTAGTTCAGCATCCACTGTGAATGGAAATAAAAGCATACATATAAATATATTATTTTCTTATATACAGATTATCATTTACAATAATCCATTTTCATAAAGAAAGTCTGTGTTTTACTAGAAAATTGCTTCATGATTCATCTTTCATATGTTGTAACTATGGCCAGTTTCCATATCAACTTGTGTTTATTGTTTCTTTTTTTGTCAGGTATTATAATTTATAAATGTA